>JAJHUR010082233.1:0-23994 GCA_027495735.1 Lutjanus campechanus
AATTACTGATATACATATTCATTACTGTATTCAACATGAGAACATCGTAAAAGAAAAGTAGGAATTAAACAAAAGAAAAGATCCTTAAATCCAGTAAGTTTACAGTTTCCTCAATTTCCAGGTGTTTCAATTTTGTAAATCACAGATTTTTCACTGAACAAAGGCAGCTAAAGGAACAGTCCGCAGTGTAGTGTGTACCTCAGGAGTGTGTGTGTGTGTGTGTGTGTGTGTGTGTGTGTGCTGCACCTGATTGTTAGGTGTGTGTGTGTCAACATACTGTATCTTACCTGTGTAGTGATGTAACTGCGAGTGTCTTTGTCGAGCTTGTGTGTCACGACCCTGAGCTTCTTTGTCTTTGATCTGTCTTCATGTGTGTGAACGGTTTATAAATATGTGTGTGTGTGTCTAAGGGTCCTGTGCATGTGTGTGTGTAGGTGTGTGAGTGTGTGTGGGAGAGGAGTGCCTCTCAACAAGCATCTCGGTGTGCTTCAGATACTGGGCCGTCCTCCTCATCACAGACTCCCTGCGCACAGGATCCAGGTCTCCTGGACAGACAGAACAGACACAAAGACAAGAAGACAAAGGTGATGATGGTGGACTTTCTACCTTGAAAAGCTGGTGTAATAAAAGTGCATCAACTGGCACTAAATCCACAGTTAGCTCCTCCTTTCTGAGTCTGAAGGGACAGTGTGTGGGATTCTAGCGTTGAGTACGGTTAGACGATATGCAGACGATGATGGTATCTATGTGTGTAACGAGGATGTCACTATGTTAAGGACGTTACGGAAGTTCACCACACAGATATGCTAGGCCAAAAAAATAAACAAAATAACATCATCAAATGTGAAGAAACAAAATATTCTGACCCCTATTTTCCACGTTAAATGGAAAAAAATACAATCCAAGTTTCTCTGTTTTACCAAATTAAGACAAGTTAAATTATAAACTCCATGAAACACACTTCGTTCAACCTCAGCTCAACAGAAAAACATCTTGGTTAGTCTTTCCACTGTTATAATAAACACCAGCCCTGGTTTGGTCAAAATAAATCCTTATTTTCCCGTGTTAGATATGAAAATATCCTGGCTCTGCCGTTTTTCTCCCACTCGTTCTTCGGCTCGGTGGGCGTGGGCGTGTCGCTTGGTCTACAAACCGTTAAATTAGCTAAATAAAATGACAAGAATTGCCCAAAAAGATATATTCCTCCCCCTCCAAGTTCCAAGGAGAATATACGGTAGCCCTGAAACTCTCGAAAAATGCAGAAGGCCCTATCCTAGAGCCAGTTTTTGGTTTGTTCGATCTGGGCAACTGTAGAAACATGGCGGCCTCCATGGAGGTACCATGACACCCTACTGATCACAGTATCAATATCAGTTGGAATTAACTGTAACGTTAATTCATCAAATGTAGAATGAACCCTTTTTCTCTACAGTTTCAGTTCCTTAGGAAGCGCACCAGAGCTGAAAAGTTTCCTTGGCAGCGGTGGGATTCGAACCCACGCCCCCGAAGAGACTGGAGCCTTAATCCAGCGCCTTGGACCGCTCGGCCACGCTACCCATGAACAATAAAACACCAAGAAGACTATAAACCAGAATGTACCAGGCTTATTAAACTGCCATTGGAGCACAGAGCTCCCAGAGCTAAAAGGGGCAGAATTTAAGCAGGATTAACCGACCGCATTTACCATGAACATTGATTGATCCGCATAAAAAATGCCAAATTTTCCCTTTAAAGAGAGCTCCTCAGGAAGCACACTAGAGCTGGAACGAAAAGACTAAATGCCTCCAAGAATCTCAGGACAACCCAGCTGCCTCGGCATTTCTGAAGGGAACATAACTCACACTGTGAGTCTTCCTGACTTGTACATGCTTTTGATCAGCAGAGGATCAGATCAGGAATTCCTTCTTTCACTTACAGCTTAGGACGCACGCTTGAAAAGCAGAAAAGTAGAAACATGGCGGCCTCCATGGAGGACGACCCGCGCCCTGTGTACACGTAAAAGACTATGTCATGCTTGGAAGGGGAGGGTGAGGCAAGAAGTATTCAGTTGGTTGCAATCTACAATCTCAACACTAAATGCTTCTGGGCTCAGCAAAGAATAAAAGGAGTGTAAATCTGCACTCTCGGGTTTATAAATCTGTGCAGACACAGTTTGTGCAACAGATGTACAGATTTAGCAGTGGCTCTTTTTTTATCAGCTGACTGCAGGTGAAGAGTCTGTAATTCAAAGATCACAACAGAGCCTGAAAAGTTTCCTTGGCAGCGGTGGGATTCGAACCCACGCCCCCGAAGAGACTGGAGCCTTAATCCAGCGCCTTAGACCGCTCGGCCACGCTACCTCATGACAGCAAACAAATCACTGTAAACGACTCATGGGGGAGGGTGGGTCAAAGTTCACCGAGTCAGGAATAGATCTGGATGGGGTAAAACAATCAGACCCTGGTGAGGAACCACAGGAACCACAGAGAACCCATTAGAGGGTCACATGTTGTTCATGACACATTTATATGTGTTTCTAATTTAGATCTGTGCATAACTGACTTTGAAGTGTGCAGCACAACAGAAGATGCAGAGTTTTGGTTTTAAGTTAAGTTAAACTTTATTAATCCCCCGAGGGGAAATTAAATTTTTTCACTCTGTTGACATTTTTTTTCTACATACACACAGGCCCAAAATACACACACATGCACAAACAGGACCTATAGACATGCATCAGGGAGAGGTGTCAGAGCGAGGCTGCACACATACATATAGTCAGGTGCACCCCGAGCAGTTGGGGGTTCGGTGCCTTGCTCAAGGGCACCTCGGCAGTGTCCAGGAGGTGAACTGGCACCTCTCCAGGTACCAGTCCACGCTCCATACTTTGGTCTGTGTGGGACTTGAACCGGCGACCATTCAGTTCCCAAGCCAAGTCCTTACAGACTGAGCTACTGCGGCCCCAAAAACTGTTTCCGCCCGGTTTCGAACCGGGGACCTTTCGCGTGTGAGGCGAACGTGATAACCACTACACTACGGAAACTCACTGGCTTTTGGTTGATTGATAGAAGCACCAGATGCTACTTTTTCTCACATAATCTGTGTCAGAATTTACTGAATTTTGGGGCGATATAATCTTAATCTTAAAGGGGGGAAAAAAATTATTTGCTTTACTAAATCTTAAAATGAATATATGAAACATGTTAAATTGAAATACTGGCCTCTCTGACAACAACGCAACAGCCAGCAGGTCTTTTGGAGTTAAAATTAATGCTGAATGTTTGTAAAATGAGTCATAAGAAGTCATTAATAATCTTCTAGAAGGAGTGGATGTTTATAAAAGTTAAATCGAACAATATGTTAATGTAGTCTGGCAGGCAGTGAGACAGTCACTCAACTCAAAGTCCAGAGTGTTTATTTTCAGAGCAGTAGGCTTTTGTTTTGGGAACAACAGGCTGAACTTTACACTGACGGGCAACTGATGGTTATAAACAGCTGATCGGCTGACAGTGTAGGACTTGTTATCGCTTGTCAGTGTCAAAATATCATTTTGCGCTCGCCTTGCGCCCGTGTAGGTTCAGTGTCCCTCCAACAACTTGCTTCAACCATTCATTGTATATTAAAGAGGGATCCAACTGTCTATGCAGTACTCCTGTTTAAACACTAGGATCTAACATTTTGCTCCTTTAAAACGGTGTCCCTTACAATATCAATCTAAAATTTAGAGCTGTATTTGAGCAACTAATTTTCTTATATTTCTTTTAGACTTCTCAGAAATGCATGACTGGAATAACTGAAGAAATTTCTTTGTTGTGTTGATTCTCAGGCTTTCAGCTTCATAGAATTCTATAAATTTCTGTCTTTCCAGACAAAGGAAAACCTCACTGGCAGCGGTGGGATTCGAACCCACGCCCCGGAAGACTGGAGCCTAAATCCAGCGCCTTAGACCACTCGGCCACGCTACCTGACAAGAAGACCCACTCCAGCCTTTCACCTACGAAAGCACGGATCAATATGAGCTACTGGACGGAAAAACATAAGCTGATTCTGTTCTATCTAGAATCTGTCTGTCTTCTAAAGTATAAACACGTCTCTGACACACACCGAGCATCGTGTCTCGATGTTCTGCCCACGTCTATTTAAGTCACCTTTTATATAATGTGCCAGTTTAAAAAAGAAGAGAAGCCCTGCAAAGCCTCATTGTCGAGTTTCACATGTGGTTTCTGTTCCCCTGTCAGCTTCACCAGTGAAATATTTTATACTACCTCTTGTTTCTTTCAGAACGTGGGAACCAAACACCAGCTGGCTGAGACAAACACCGGATTGGTTGAGAAATATTATCATTATGCTGCTTTTTATCCAGAAAATCCACAGCTCCCGCACTTGTTCACAGGTCATCTCGTCAGGGCCACTATGGCGGTGACGGTGACGTACGATCTGAAGTCTGACGCGACGTCTGTGTATGTCTATGCATGAAGCTGGGGAAACATGTCTCTGACTACAGGAATATCAGCACAGAGTCCCCTTCCACCCAAGGCTTTGTCCTTCCTCCTCCACTCTTGTCCCCGCGCACCAACAGCTGCACCTCCAGTCATCAGTCTGTCAAGTTCCAGGAGTTTGCAGATGACACCACCCTCAGCTCAATGCTTCAGGAAGAGCCCAGCTCCACCCGCTCTCCCAGTCGATGCTGCAGAGGTCCATCATTTCCTGGGCACCGTCATCACCCAGTACTTCAAGTGGGAGCGGAACATCGGCTCCATCACCAGTAAAAGCCCCGTTCCTGTGGCAGCTGAAGAAGTTCAACCTGCCAAAGTCAGTGATGGTGCACTTCTACGCCGCCGTCATTGAGCCCATCCTCACCTCCTCCTTCACCATCTGGTACACTGCTGTCACTGGTAAGGACAAGGGCAGACTGCAGCACATAATTAGCTCCACAGTGAAGGTGAATGGCAGCAATCTGCCGCCCCTCCAGGACCTGTAGGCCTCCAGGACGTTGAGGTGAGTGGGACAGATTGTGGTAACCCATCCCACCCTCAACACAAACTTCTTATGACTCTCCCTTCCAGTAGCTTATATCTTTTCTGAACTTTTTTTGGATCATTATCTTGCACAATATCCCTAAACTGCATACTGTGAACTTTTGCACATTCCCTGGAGAGTATTTCGCACATTCTCGCACATTCGTGCCCCTCGACTTGCTGCACATGCTTTTATCTTGCTTTATGTTTTTCTAAATTCCTCGTATGTGAAAATCTACTACATCTGATTCTTATTTGCAAGACTGGCACGGCAGATGTTTGGTTCAAAAGCGAATTAAATGTCTTCAGGAACATAAAGAGGGACAGTTGCCTCCTTCACAATTCTGAAGGTACCATGACACCCTACTGATCACAGTATCAATATCAGTCGGAATTAACTGTAACGTTAATTCATCAAATGTAGAATGAACCCTTTTTTCTACAGTTTCAGCTCCTTAGGAAGCACACCAGAGCTGAAAAGGTTCCTTGGCAGCGGTGGGATTCGAACCCACGCCCCCGAAGAGACTGGAGCCTTAATCCAGCGCCTTGGACCGCTCGGCCACGCTACCCATGAACAATAAAACACCAAGAAGACTATAAACCAGAATGTACCAGGCTTATTAAACTGTCATTGGAGCACAGAGCTCCCAGAGCTAAAAGGGGCAGAATTTAAGCAGGATTAACTGACCGCATTTACCATGAACATTGATTGATCCGCATAAAAAATGCCAAATTTTCCCTTTAAAAAGAGCTCCTCAGGAAGCACACTAGAGCTGGAACGAAAAGACTAAATGCCTCCAAGAATTTCAGAACAACCCAGCTGCCTCGGCATTTCTGAAGGGAACATAACTCACACTGTGAGTCTTCCTGACTTGTACATGCTTTTGATCAGCAGAGGATCAGATCAGGAATTCCTTCTTTCACTTACAGCTTAGGACGCACGCTTGAAAAGGTTCCTTGGCAGCGGTGGGATTCGAACCCACGCCCCCGAAGAGACTGGAGCCTTAATCCAGCGCCTTAGACCGCTCGGCCACGCTACCTCATGCAAGCACTGACATGACACCACAGCAGATTGACCTGATGAGTCATCCATTAGTGACACAGCAAATATATTTATGGCAGAGCAGCACTCAGTTTACGTTTACTTAAGCAGGACAGTAAATACCTGAACGATGAGGTCACAAACTAACACGCTCTGCTCTGTACAGTGTCAGTGTGTGTGTGTACGTGTGTGTATCAGCTGTGTGTGCACTGCATGAATCAGTGTTGCGGTGTGTGAGCAGCACATCAGAATATGTGGTGCAGAATAAACACAGTAACCAAGATATTTTAGTTAAATGCACAATTTACTTTGTGCTGATGCACTAGCTTATTTGCAAATGGCGCGTGGTCTCGCAATTTGCAATTTTTGCAACCGAGTGCATGGTCTGTCGCTATAGCAACCAATCTGGCTCATGCTTCATGTGGAAATGTCAGAGTACAGTCAGGTAAAATGGCACTGAATGAATGGATTTTGTGCATATTGGACAAATGCAAGAGCATCGAGAGCTGAATGCTTTCCAACTTTTCTCTGTCTTTTTCCCCCCTTTTCCACCAACCCACCCTCCTCAGTCCCTCCATACGTCCTCTCACCCTGCACTCCAGTGATCAGGATATCCACCGCCGTCCTGTATCCACGGATGGCGTCGCTAAACTCTCCCTCCTTCTCCCTCTCCATCGCAGCTGTGAGCTCGGTGGCGGCCTGGTTCAAGTAACCCGCGTCCCCTCCGTCCAGGCTGGTCGGCGGCAGCGAGAACAATTCTGAGTGGTCGCTTGAGGAACTCGACCCATCTGAAAAAGAGCGAGGGGAGATGAACAATTCCATGTTTTTTAAAAGCTGTTCTAAGTGAGCCAATTTTGAATTTAGTGAGACTGATTTCACATTTGTCACACTCAAAAAAAAATCGTGGTTTAAAAAACTATCATTATGTAAAAGATCACTGGATAGTGATTTATTCAAACATTGTCTGGTTCCAGCTGCTCAGATTTAAGAATTTGCCGGTTGAGAGATCATTCAGAGAGTTAGCGTAAATGTTTGCAGGCTGTTGGTACAATAAAAGCATCCTGAAGTCAACACTTTGAGTTCTGGAAAATCATAATCCACACTGTTGATGGTAAATGTAGTCAATTGAAGCAATTAAACTTATGCAGTGCGTGCTATATTGAGCAAGAAAGTAGAGCTGTACTGCAAAATCTGTTGTTTTTCCTTCATCCAGTGAGGTCATAGTGATGTCATTGGTGTTTAATAACTACAGGTTATTTCAGCTTTGATTCCTAGTCTCCTCCTCTGGGTGGCCAGGGGACGTGTTAGATGAGAATCTTTGTCACCTAATAATATGTTCTGGCCAACAAAGTCATGGCTACAGGCTAAGGTGGTGATGCACAGCAACATGGCTCTGCGAACGGGAGAACTCAGCTTTCTTGGTCAATATAGCACACACTGAGGAATTTGTTCTTTAGTCCCGCCTCTTTTTAGCGCTGTGGTCCAATAACAGGTGAGCAAATATATTGATATCTCGGTCAACTTCCTTTTCCTGTAAAATGTATAAACTAATGGGTTCATATCTAAATTTAGCTAATGTTGGTTAAACACTAGCTAACTTAGCTAACTAGCCAGCTAATGTTAGCAAAACAATAGCTAACTGGCTAGCTAATAATTGATGTAGATCAGCTAACTAGTTAGCTTGCATTTAACATCAGCTAATTTAAGATGTGAATACATGTCTTTCACTTTTAAACATCTTCAGAATTTGTTTTTCTTTTCAACATAGACGAGCCGAGCACGTAGCATATCTAAGTACAGGAAACGGGAGAGGAGTACGCTGACTGAGGTACCGTGCTAATTCAACTGTCACTGGAGCACAGAGCAGAAGGAAGAAGGATTACCTGACTGCATTTTACCATAAACACTAGGGGTGCAACGGATCACAACATTCACAGTTTGCATCGTATTATGGTTTTGAGTCATGGATCAGTTCACCAAAAAAGAAAAAAGAGGATTAGAGTTTAATTATTTTAAAAATATACTTGGCTTTGATCTCTCTCTGTCTGTAGTTAAACACTGATTGGACATCCACATAAAATGTTTTCCCTTTAAGAACCTTAAGCTCCTCAGGAAGCACGCTAGAGCTGAAAAGAAAAGATGAAATGTCTTCAAGAAAAACCCAGTTGACTGCATTTCTGAAGGCACCATGACTTCCAGTACTCGAGTCTTCTAGCAGAAACCAGTTGCTGTAAGTGACTTGAACATGCTTTAATGTAAAGTTCATTATATCAAGAATTTGTCCTTTTCTTCAGTTCAGGAAGCACACTTGAGTTGAAAAGTTTCCCTGGCAGCGGTGGGATTCGAACCCACGCCCCCGAAGAGACTGGAGCCTTAATCCAGCGCCTTAGACCGCTCGGCCACGCTACCACTTACAAGCACCATCTATCACTATCATACAGATCCTTGGAGAGTCCAGATCAATTTCACTCTGCCAAGACTAGATCTGATGGGGTAAATCTGATATAATATAAATAACAGACACCTGCAGTAAGAAACATTAATTTAGATCAGTTCTCTTGTTTTCTCTTTGATTTGTAACAATAATAAATATACACAACAGAGCGATTTCATTCATTTTTGGGCTTTTTTAAACTCTTCTTATTCACCACAAACTCAATCAATAACCAAACCCTGTGAAATGATGTCAAAGATAAAAAAAAATATAAGAAGTAAAGGAATCTGCACGAGACACAAACTTTTAGACAAAATTACCAAAGATAGAAAAGACTGTGATAGATTAAGACAGTGGTATTGTTTTACATGTCGACTCTCATTTATTTTCACCTTGTTTATAGCAGGGATCAAAGACAGCCAAATCATTATCAGACAGTGGAGGTGGACCTTCCTCCTTTGGTGACGGGACTTGTTCTTCTGCCACGGAGTCAAACAGCAAATCAAATTCTTCCTGAGACTCCTGCGATTGGTGGTTTTCAGCTGGGGGTTTGTAGGGAGACGGGACTAGAGGTGGAAAGATGGACGAAGAGGTAAAAACAAGATTAATAAGGAAAGAGAAAAAAATTCGGGCAGATTTTATGTCAGCCGTCGTACCTCTGTCGTCTAACTCTACATCGCTAAGCTCCTCTTGTTCCTCTTCTCTCGGAGAGCCGCCCATCTCGCTGTAAGCCTCGGCCGCCACCTCCGGTTCGCCCACCTCTAATCCCACGTTGGTGCCCAGGTCTTGGGGTAAGGTCGGAGCCTCCCTCCCCTCCTCCTCCTCCGCGGGCTCACAGTCCGAGGCCCTCCGCTTGGGGAGGGGGATGAGAGGGGGAGGCAGGGGCCCGGCGGTGGACATAACGGAGGGATCCAGAGGCCTTGTGACCTCACCGCCCTGAGAGAGGGAAAGGAGGCGTTGTGGGGCAGACAAAGGCAAAATATGACTCTTTTCTGCTTGCAGATGTGCGTGGCTATTTCACATCTGTATTTATGAGTGTATGTGAGTGTGTCTTACTCTGAAGAATTCCTTCAGCTGTGGGCTGTTGTAGAGAGCAGGTATTCTGGTAGTAAACAGAAGCATGGCCTCTGTGGCTTTCCTCCTCTCTTCAATCACAGCTTCGTCAAACCTTCCTGAAACAGACACAGACGATATATCAACATATAATAACCAAAATACAGGTTTCAAACAGCTTTTTAAGAGTAGCATTCAAGCACTTTTCGGGGCACTTTTCAGGTATCCAAACCAAACATTTCCAGCCTTCATCATCACACCTAAATTTACTCACTGGATCAGTTCGCATCCGAGTGAGTGCTTACACCAAGTGAGGGAGTTCAAGTATCTCAGTGAGGGGACAATGGAGCGTGAGATGGGCCGGAGAATCCGAGCAGCGGGAGCGGTATTGCGTTTGCTTTACCGCACCGTTGTGACGAAAAGAGAGCTTAGTCAGGAGGTGAAGCTCTCGATCTACCGGTCAATCTTTGTTCCTACTCTCACCTGTGGTCATGAAGGGTGGAGTCATGACCGAAAGAAAGAGATCGCAGATATAAGCGGCCAAAATGGGGTTTTCTCAGGAGGGTGGTTCGAGCATCTCGTAAGGATGCTACCTGGTCGCCTCCTTAGGGAGGTGTTTCAGGCATGTCCAGCTGGGAGGAGGCCACGGGGCAGACTGAGGACTAGGCGGAGGGATTCTATCTCCACCCCGGCCTGGGAACGCCCCGGGATCCCCCAGTCAGAGCTGGTTAATGTAGGCGGGGAAAGAGATGTCTGGAGTCCCCCGCTGGAGCTGTTACCTCCACGACCTGATTTCAGAAAACGGTTGAAGATGGATGGATGTATTCAGTTCAAGCATATTCCTAACCTTGAAAACATAACAGCTACAATTAGACTTTTCCCAGACTTTTCAAGACCCTGAATATAATCATGACAATTTGAATGATGATGCAGGGAAATTACATAGCATTTGTTTATTCAAATCAATAGTCAATTTTCAGGCTGTAGTTTGCAGTGTTGTTAAGCAAATATCCTGTCAAGTCAGCATTAGTGAGGGTTTGGAGTCACTGTTAGTGAAGAGGTTTGCCTTTGTGCATTCAAACGATGCAGCGAAGCAGCTTTGAATCTCACTACAAATGATGACTGTCCGTTGGCCTATGAGGCAAGCGTCGTGCTGTCTTTGTGGCTCTGTAATGTAGGCTGAGAGGAAATGTCACAAGTCATTACAAAATGCTGACAATCTGGAACAAATAGTTCCTCACTAGAAGTGACTGAAAGGCACTCAACTGGCTAATTGCATAAAAAAAGCTTCAAACCACAGCCTGAGACGGTCATTATCCTGTCAAAATCTCATACCACTGAACCCAGATTACCACCAATATTTATCTAGTCCCCTGCAGCACACCAAACAACTGTTGCATCTACAGTCTTGTACAGTCTTTCGCCTCTCTGACACTATATAATGTATATTTGATACTGAACATTTTACCTGTAAATGGTTGCTTACTTTACTTATGTTCTTTTTTCTCTTTATCTCTACCTTTTCACTTTTTATACCTGTTTCCTTGTTTAACGGCATTCAAAGTTGAAGGCAAAGGAAGAATTTCTTTGTACAGATAAACTTTGAACACTTTGACTTTGATTATACCAAAGACTTGTGCGCGGGGAAAAGGTGGAAACTCCTCCTGTCTTCTGAACAGGTTCTTGTGCGTGTAGGCCAACTCCCCATGGAGCTTCTTCAGCTCTGAGAACCTCCTCCACACCACCACCTCCTTCACATCCTCTGGATGACGCTTGGACACAAACTACAAAGCACAGAGGAGGAGAAAGGATGGATTATTTAATTAACTACACGTTTACGTGTGCATGTTGCTGCTGAAATTATGTTTTAAAGTCAAATAAAAGCATAGAGAGAAAAGAAAAGCAGCTCAGTGTCCAGTTATTTATCTCCAGACAAACATCGTGGGTCAGTTCAGTTGTTCTGTTTAAGTATGTTTGTGTGTAAAATTAGTTTAGTTCAAGCTCAAAGTTATTTGTCATGTGCACAGCAACCGTACTGAAGCAGCCCCTGGCAATGAAATTCTTGCTCTCAGGCTCCCTTTATCAATGCTCATACTAGGGCTGCACAATTAATCACAATCTTATCAAAATCGCAATATGGCCGGACTGCAGGGGCTGCAGCTTTCTGTTAAAGGTAAAATGTGTGATAAAGCAGCATTATGATTAAGTTATGTAATGCAGCAGAGATGCCCTGACCTACAAATGTCACATCATCATGGTTTCAATAGTTTTTTATAAGTGTAAATTAAAACTGCCATGCAAACATGATTATTCTCATTAATTGTGAATCATATGGTCATCACAGTTTCTGTCAAATCACAATTTTTTACCACATTGTGCACTAGGGGTGGGCGATATGATCCTTACAATATCTCAGGTTATTCTGCAATAATGGTACTCTGGATGACAAAATACTGGGGGGGAAATGGTTTAAAACTAAGGCTGCACAATTCATTGAAATTTTATAGAAAGTGCAACATGGCTTTCTGCAATTTTCAAATCGCAGGAGGTGCGATGCTTGTTAGAGGTGTTTGTGCGTCAAAAAAAAAATTTAATTAATGAATCTAATGAGGCAGAGATGTCCTGTTCTATGAATCAGATCCCACAAACTTAAAATAAATCTTCATTTAATCACACCATACTCATTTTAACATGTTTTTAATCAAAATAAAAATAATGATGAAAAATTATCATTACCTCTAATATCGCAAATCATATCGCAATTGCAATATCAGTCAAAATAATCGCTTCAAAAGCGTTCAGCCCTAATCCCTTGTGGGATTTTTGGTTCTGCCCGTATTCATCGGGGTGATTCTGCTTGACGTGATGAAATTAATTTTTATAGAGATAAAGATTTTTATAATCGGGATATGAATTTTCTTGATCATGCAAAATAATAACGATATATGATGAGCAACCCTAACTCATACAACTTGTAGGTTATAAAAAGAAAATGATGCAAGTAAATGACAAAAAGAGAATCACACATAGATATGATATATGTGAGTATAAGAAGTTGACGCAGGCTTTTGGTCTGTGAATGAATGATCCACTTTGATTTTGTATGCATGCCTGGTTAGACCACGAGGTATTAGTGTGGTCATGGGGGAGCTGGAGCTCATGAACTGATCACAAGTTCAGTCTGTTTCACTTGAACTCTCACTGTGCACCAACTGTCTCACATAAAAGCCCCCATTGTGTCCCACCCTTTGTGTTTGAAGACTGGCACTGATGTGACTTCATTGTGTTTTAAATGAATAACAACACAAAGTCACTTAGTTATTACTTATTAATATAACTCACCAGAGCGCAATGAGTGCGACATGTAAAACAATTTAAGTGAGAATTAACAAACCACGTTGTCAAACCATAAATAAATGAGCTTAACATGGAGTTATAAAGCATAATAACAGCATGTACTGCAGCTGAAGAGAGATAAAGAGTGAGAACCAACCCTCGCTGTCACTTTGTACTCGGTGTGTCCCTTCTCGTGTGTTCGTGGGTCTGACACGGTAAAGAAACGGTGATATTCCTCTTTAGGTTTCCTCGACATGTCCTCTCTCGGTGATAACAGAGGAAAAAAAGAAACAGCGTGTTTCAGCAGCACTAAACACAGCTGTCAAGGCTGTAGCGGCTCTGTTGTGTTGTGATTCTTCTGTCCCTCCTTTACGCTCACTTCCTGGTTGGTGACGTGGGGCAACTGCGTGATGACGTCTTGTGCATGCGCCGAATTCGACGTCCAAAGTATTTTTCTCCAATTTTGAAATAGTTCTGCCTTTATTTTCGATATTGTTCTTTTTAGCATCAATAGTATTTGTATATATTTATTCATTTGGACAGTGGCGTAATGTAACTGTGTACATTTACTCAAGTCGGACAACTGTAAGTACGATTTTTAGGTACTCTACTTTTCATGCTAAGTTTTCTGCTTCTACTCCACTACATTTCAGAGGAACATAAACTACTTTTTACTCCACTACAATTATCTGACAGCTTTAGTTACTGGTTGCTTTTCAATATAAGATTTTTCTTTACAAAACAGAGCTTATGAAGTATAATGTTTTGTTATAAATCAAACTACCCAACAGTTTGACAGGAAATTAATTTTGGCAGGAATTTTGATAATCGTTTTTCATTAAACATTTCAAGAAATTAATGAAAATAATCACTAGTTGCATCAACAACAACGTAAAATGTTACTTTGATATTAATGCAGGAGTAATAATAATATAATAATATATCAGTCACAGGGGACATTTTTCTATATTGAGAACTTTTACTTGTAATACTTTAATACTATTTAGATATTTTGATTTAAGTAACATTTTCAGCACATGACTTTTACTTGCAGTGGAGTGTTTTGTTTGCAGTACCTTTACTTTAGTAAAGAATCTGAATACTTCTTTCATTACTGTATTTGTATATATTTATATATTTTCTTTGTTGTACAATAATATTTAATCATATTTAATTTTTATCCTGTTCTCCAACACTGTCAAAACCTGTCCTCAACATTAAAGACAGCAGGATTGACAGGGATGCAAACGGCATAAAAGCTGCAGGGACCAGAAGCGTCGTCCATCAGTAAGTCTCTGCGTTTTTGTAGTTTACAAGTTGTTGATCTTTTTGCAAACAATACAATCACATTTGCACTTTTCCAGTCAACTAAGAACTTAATCTAAATGTCTCAGACGTAGACACAGGTTTCAGTTCCAGGTGCTTATAAGATGTCACATGACAGAGGAGGTCTGTGTTTCAGAATTTATGAGAAACATCCCTTAACACCTGGATTTACCTAAAAAGCAACATATGAATGATGGTTGATTTAATACTGAAGTCAGAGTCATAAAAAAAGATTTAAATGTGTCATGATATGTGTAATCACCAGTTTTGTCTTTGCACCATGTAGCAACCACAATAACACTTCAGGGGGCGCTAAACGTTCAAGTAATTTACACACTGAACTTTACTACAGTTTTGTGCTTCTGCTGAAGCATGATTTTGAAAAACAGGGCTCCTGAACAGAGAAGCAGCAGAACACCTCAGATCTTTTGCAAAATGAAACACTTCATTCAAAACTGCACAGTAATCAGTAAAAACACAACTTTGTCACCGTACAGGACACACATGCTTCATATGATCTGACGCTGTTTGAAATGTTTTCAGCTTCTTAACGGGGGACATGACAAAAAAAAAAGTTTGGGAACAACTGGACTAACAAGATCTCTAAAAAAAGATTTGTGTTTTATGAGGCATGTGTGTGACAAAGTTGGGTTTTTACCTATTTTTGTGCAGTTCTGAATGAAGCGTTTCATTCTGCAAAAGACCTGAGGTGTTCTGCTTCTTGTGTGTGTGGTTGTGTGAGTCGTGAGTAGTGTTTTGACCAGTTGTAAAAAACTGCAAGCAGCTAATTGTGTTTTGAAAGAGCAAAGAAGTGACATCATGTTAGATTTATGTGTCTGATGTAGAGAAATGTGTTCAGTGTGAGGCTGAAAATATGCACATCTGGGCGTTATTTTGAATTTCAGCGTGCAAGCAATCGTAAAGAAAAACTGTTAAGTGGAAAGCGGACTTCACAGTACATAAAATGACTTGTAGGCCTAATATTTGAATGGATTTTGTTGATACCTCTCTGGTATAATTAGTGCAACTGTGCCTCTGTGTCAGAGCTAAAACAAGAACATCAAGGTTTCGGGCCTTACCCTGTTTGAGACAATACAACAAAGAGAACAACAACAGACTTTACAGTAATGCTCGGGAAGTTCCAGCTGTGCATTCACTTTGTGCAACAATCGTTTCCACCTCTTTCCTGAGCCGTTAGTCATTTCCCAGCTCTCCTCTATAATGTGATCACATTAAGGTCAGAGCGTTCTGAAGATCCGTGAATCTGTTGTTTGACATCGTGTAGTCAAAACCCTCTTAAAGCCTTGAACAAGAGCCAGAGAGCGTGAGTTGATGTCTAACAGGCTGTAGCTCAAAGGTCGGTGTTTTCTGGTAATTGCCTGTTTAATTGAAGGGAAAATGCATAATGAGGTAAATGTGTAATGAAAGATAACCTGTTCGGTTTATTTGGCTCGACTGTTGAACAACTGATAAGCTCAGTGACAGTTACAGTCGAACAGGCTGCGTTCAGGCCACACTGATGATGTGTATTCAAGCTAGCAATGTTTGGTTCCCAAAATGTTCTGGGAATGTTTGTTTTTGGTTCTGGCTTGCATTTGAACATTCTTGCGTAACATTCTCCGGATGTTAAAATGGCAAGTTTTTCCGACACCAAACCAACGATATTGAACGTTCCAGGAAGGTTACTTGAACGTTCACCTCTAATGTTCCCTCAAAGTTATAACTGCAAGTTTGTTTGCCGTACGTAAAAAATTAACGTCTGGTTTCCAGAGCATTTTTAGAAAGTTAGCTGAATGTTCCAGGAACGTTACTTGAGTGTTTCCCCTTAACGTTCTGTGGAAGTTAAAGTTGGAACATCTTTTTTATACATTCACCCAGACCCAGCAAGCAAAATTTGGTTCCCAAAATGTTCTGGGAACATTTGTTTTTGGTTCTGGTTTTTGTTTTTGGAACAGTATTTGAATGTTCCTGCATAACGTTCACTGATTGTTAAAACGACAAGTTTTCCTAATGTAAATTCAACATTGTATATTGTATATATTATTAAGTTCCCAAAATGTTCTGAGAATGTTTCCCCTTAATGTTCCCCAGAGTTATAATCTTAAATTTGCCTTCTCTAAAAACTTATGGTTATGTTTCCAGAACATTCTGGGAAGGTTAGTTGAACGTTAAGGAAGAATTATTTGAACGTTTCCCCTTAATGTTCCCTGGATGTTAAAAGGAGAAATTTTTCCAATGTTAATGTAACATTGTGGTTACGTTCCCTGAATGTTCTGTTAAGGTTAATGGACTATTACAGGAAGGTTACTTGAATGTTAACCCTTAATGTTCCCTTGAAGAAAACAACATTTTGGTTTTTTTTTTCCAGAACGTTCTGCGGAGGTTAGTTGAATGTTCAGGAAACATTACTTGAACATTCCCGCTTAACGTTCCCTTAACGTTAAAAAGAGAGTTTTTCTGACATTAAAGTAGCATTGTGGTTTCATTCTTGTAATGTACTAGAAACGTTAGTTGAATGTTAACCCTTAATGTTCCCTCAAAGTTATAATTGTAATTTTGCCTTCATAAAACTAATGTTACATTTCCAGAACATTATGGGAGATTTAGTTTAATGTTTTGCAAAGGTTACTTCAATTTTTTTCCTTAACTTTGCCTGGAAGTTAAAATTGAAGCTTTGCCTTTCGTAAAACCAACATTTTAGTATTTTTTTCTCGAACGTTCTGGGAACGTACGTTGAATGTTCAGGAAACATTACTTGAACGCTCCTTTTTAACGTTCCCTGGATGCTAAAACCAAAGTTTTTCTGATGTAGAAGTAACATTGTAGTTACAGGAACGTTCCTCTTAACGTTACATGTTACAACAGCTACAAAGTTTTTCTACTGCACAGTTAATATAAAGGTTACAGTCCTAGAACAGTCTGTACATTTGTGCAACATTCTTAGAACGTTGTGGGTGGGTTACGGAAAAGGAACCTCAGGGGAATATTAGTGTTACTCTGTATTGTTATCAGAGCGTTTTGGAAACATTAGGTTGAAGAAAAACGTTTGCACATCATTCTTAGAACGTTGTGGGAGGGTTACCAACTAGAAACCTGTAAGGAACGCTCTGAGTGTGCTGTGCGGGGAGGTATATAGATGACTTTATGTGGATATATAGGTGTATAGGGTATAGATACAGTTTGTGCTTGGACATATTTATGACAACGAGAGGACGTTTTGTTTAAAATAGCAGAGGATGGTTTCGATCCATCGACCTCTGGGTTATGGGCCCAGCACGCTTCCGCTGCGCCACTCTGCTCGCTGAGAAGACCTGAAAGAGGAAGAGCGGTGTGAATGTGAGCTGTTTGAAATGCTTGTCACAGAAAGGAGCACTCTTACGTAACGTTAACACAGCCATTGTTTCCTGCTGACAGAGAGCAGCGGTGGTGGAGGTGGTGGTGGTAGAGACGGTGAGAGAAAGGGCCTGAGAGGAGGGAGCAAGGTTCAGAGAGTGAAAAAGAGAGAATAATAGCAGAGCAGGCCGGTCTGAATACTCTCTGTGCGATATTTAATGGTAAAATTTAAAAGATATTCATTAATTTGTCATGAAATTTGATGGATAAGACTGTCATATCAGGAGAATATTGCACCACACATGTTACTGTGTTCAGTGTGTTTTATTCAGTGTGTATGACGTATCTCTGTGGTGATTGTACTAACGTGAGAAATAATTAGTGTTTGCTCTGTCCCTGTTAGCTCTCCATTCAGGCCGGTAAATAGTTAGAGAGAGAGAGGGAGGCTCTCCACGCCGAACAGTCTCCCCTTTGTCTGTGAGAGAAAACTAGGCCGCACATTCTCATGTAAAGAGAAAGAAAGAAGGGAACAAAGAGAGAAAAAGGAGCAGGAGGGAATTTGTTACTGGCAGACTGAAAGACAAATGGAAGAAGAGGTAGAGAAGTTAGTAAAATGTTCAATCAGCGAGGCGAGTCACTGATATACCCACTGCTTTAACGTACTGTACACCTGCAATACACCATAAAGCAATAATATTACATAATATGATAGAGTCCGTTTGAAGTACACCTGCTTTTAGTTATTATCGCTTATTTTTTATTGCAACGGCAGAAAGTTAAAGACAACGCAACAGGCTGCTGATTACATTTTGAACGTTGAACCCATTTTCCTCCACTTAACCCCCTTAGTAACCTTTCCCCCCCAAAAATCAAAAACCCCTCGACACTCCCGTACAGCGCTGCTGGTTCCCAACTTGGGGGTCGCAAAAGTTTCATGTGGGGTCACCAGGCCTTCTTGATTTTAAGGAGTGGAGTCTGAGATTTATCTCAGAATTTCATTCATTTCTGTGAAGAAAACTAAATGACTAAAGTTTAGGTGATTGTATAAGATATAAAATTTAAAAGAACAGTCTCGCGGGATAAAGGCTCGGTGAAGAACCTGAACACAAGCAAACAGCCTCGTCCTGCGTCAGAAAAGTGCGCAGTTAAAACAACCAAAGAAAAAATAGAACAATCGGCAAACACTTAATTTGTTAAAAAAGAAGAAAAAAAAGAATTGTATTAAAAAGTTAATTAAAATATTAGGAAACTTCATCTCTGAGGCAAAACTACAGTTTATCAGTTTGCATTGAAGGTAAGATAAATATACATAAAATATGTCACTAAGTCAGCGGTCGTCAGTTTATTCTATGATATAAAAATGGGTATAAAAGATGGATGTGTGGATTTTGCTTTTTTGTAACATTTCCCAAACTATATCCAGGGAACCAAAAATTCAGGAGACAGCACCATCCTGTATATGACCAGTCTGTTAACATGTGAACTTAATGTCTTTTTATAGATTAAATGAAAGTCAGCGTTTCTCTCGGCTGCTCAGGTTCAGTCTGAGCTGCAGGGCTGCACTGTGCAGTGAGCCTGAAAACAATGAGATGAAAGCAGAGACCTCAGCCAAACTGGTCTGAACTGGTCCAGGTCTGCTCTGCTGTTCCTTTTTTTTCCCCCAAGCTCACGCTGTCTTGCAAAATAAACTCTCTTAGAGGGATCAGACAAGGATTTAAAGCGAGGGGCCCTGTGTGTTTCCCTCCAGTCCTGCCTACTCCAGTTTTGTTACAGAACAATACAGGGAACTGCAGGCATCGTTAAAATTAAACTTTTACTGAGCTGCACCAACAAGGATTCATCTTTAAACCTGATTAAATAACGGCCTAACTTTAAATAATGCTGCAAAAACTATCTTAACACTGATAAAGTTTTAAATTAAACCTCTCTTTAAACCTCAGTTTAGTTTTTAAACCTAGAAGCTGTTGCCAGCTGCCTTAGATGCCTCAGATATCTGTGTTTTTTGGGATGAACTGAGCAAAATAAGCACATTCTTCAAAGAAGGTTAAAGGACAAACTCCAGTCAGTTGAGTTTTATTATGTGTTTCTTATTTCTTTCTGGTAAAACAGTCTGCCAGGCAGTCTCTTTTTTGATAATAATGTAATGTTTTGTTAACTTTTTAGTGAGCTAGCAAACAGTGTAACACACTATTAACATTTTAGCTAGTAAACAACAATGTAATGTTTTGTAGAGGAATACAGAGCAGCTGAAAGTTAATGGCTTTCTCCTCTCTTTTATACTAAATAGGCTGACTTACATTTTAAATAGCTAGAAAACAATGAAACATTTTGCTAACTTTTTAGCAAGCTAACAAATAATGTAAAGTTTCATTTAATCTTACTGAGCTACAGAATAATGTAATGTTTTGTTAACTTTTTAGCGAGCTAACAAACAATGTATAGTTTGGTTAACTTTTAAGAGATCTAGCATATAATTTAACACGTTATTAACATTTTAGCTAGCTAGCAAAATAAGGTTTCATTAACTTTTTGTGAGCTAGACAATATGTAATGTTTTGTTAACTTTTTAGCGAGCTAGCAAACAATACAACACTTTAACATTTTAGTTAGCTAGCAAACGTTTTGTTGAGGAATACAGAGCAGCCGAAAGTTAATGGTTTTCTTCCTGCTTTTATACTTACTCGATCCTGACAGCACTCATATTTATTTATTTATTTATTTTATCTCTTTTGATTTGATTAAGCAAGCATCTTCATACTGATTAAACTCTGTTTAATTTCAGTTTACATCAATAGACTTAAATTTATTAAACAGAGAATAGTTTTTAAATTATGCAGCAGAGTTCTGCTCAATTTAAAATCTGGATTTACTCATTTTAAAACCTTTTGCTATAATCTCTGATTAGAACTAATCTTAGATTAAATTAATCTTTGTTGATGCAACCCAGTCTTGGTGCTTTAAAAAAAAAGACAGTTTATTATCAACCATATTTGTGAGTTTATTAAGCCTCATCATGATAACAGTACTGTATTTATTTCAGCTACTAATTCATAAGCCACCTGCGTTATACACTCTGAAATTTAGTCTAAAATTGTGTCTCAAGCCAGTTTTATTTTCTGTGAAATAACCTTGAATGTACTTTAAGAATTTGGCCAAATTTAGGCGACAGAATCAGCCCTGAATAACACTGTTAATACTTTAAAAAACGACAGCTTCCTCTTACTTATTCAGTCTGCTTCTGAATGATCATACGTGTCTTTACGTTTGAAATCTGCAGCGAGCTGTTATGTCTGTCTGTGACCCTGAACCACCAGTGTCAGGTGATGTACAGTAATCCCTGCTCGCTCCCCATCCTGCCTCAGAAAAAAAAACAAAACAGGCAAAACTATGCAGCAACTTTGCCCTCTTTTCCTCTCTGTCTCTCCGTCCTTTCCATGTGTCTCTATGTGTGTTTGTGTCTCTACTGCCTAACATGAACAAAGCACACCGGTCTTCATCATCATGTGTCCTCTGTGAACTCATCTCCACTGTTAGTGTTTAAAAACACATGAATCAATGCAGTGTCACGTCAAGTTTCAAATCCTAGCTGCAGGTCCTGGTTGTTAGAGGTGTGATGATTCAGCGGGTCTCAGACAACATGTGGGAAAAACCAGCCTAGTGGAAAAAAGACTCAGGCTTGCTACAGCTTAGTGTTGTGTTTCCGTTAATGCCCCTGTGGCCATGTTCCCTTCCAAATTTTGCTGCACACTCGACTCATAAACATGTTTACGCACCCCTGCCTCCTTCTCCCTCCTTCTCCCTCTATCTCTCAGTCTGTCTGCCCTTTCCCCTCTTTCTTCTGGCTCCTCCTTCTTTCTCAGTCACTCCTCTTTACTCTTGTTTCCTCTCGTCTGTATCTTCCTCTTTCCTTGCTTTTTCCCCAAAATCTCCTTCAGTCTTCAGTCTGTGATATGAAAGCTCTGAAAGCACTGAATGACGTCCCTTTACTGTTTTTCCTCGTGGTGTTTCTGTGCATCTCGCTTCCTGGATCCTGGATGAAGCGCAGTGTCAGCCAACAGTCAACAGCTCCATTACAACCCGACTCAGCCAAACACACACATGTGATCAACAGGCGGAGATAAAAACAGAAACAGATGGTGTGTGTTTGAGGTTGTCTGGAGTAGGGAGAGGTAGATGGCATGGTCTTATTTTTATCTCGGTTATGTCTAAGTGCTCGTTATCAGATGCAGTTTCCACTTCTACATTTTGGGGAAAACTGCCAGTTTCATCGTGTTTCATAACGCTCCCAAAACCTGGCACAAAAAAAAATTAGGTTAATGGATGTAAGAACAGGTTGTAATGTCACACATCCACAAATAGACACACAGCAGCCCCAGACCCAAATATAGAAAGGCCTGCGTTTACAGACGTGTCATTGTGAATGTATTCATAGTAAACCGTGTGCATCACATGTGACAAGTTATATAGGGTGAAGCCTGAGATTAGAATAAACGTGCGTCCTCTCAGTAGCATTATTCCAGGTAAAACAAATCATAATAGATTAGAAGATCCTTTGATTTTGCAGGAGAACACAGACACAGACCACAATTTGAGGAACACATAAATAAAATACCATCAGCTGGTGTGTTATTAGCCAATTTTCTTACACTGGCATACAAAATAGTCTGATAAATTGCTGAAAATGTGCTTTTTTCTGTCACTGTAACAGGGTCAGACTGACAGGGTCAGCAACAAAAGGTATGTTAGCCACCTAAAAATCAATATCAGTCTAAGTGTACACTATATTCAGAATATTTTCACCCCTTTACGTTGCTGTCAGACAGCTTTTTACAGTTCTATCTGCCAAATATTGCTCTCTGCAAACCAACCAAACTCCATGGGCGAAATCAGTAATTTTACCTCACAGAACACAAGGGTTGCTGCTCTACCGTTGCCTCGATCTGTTAGGTTTTTTTGTGTGTGTGTGACTTTGGGGAATACGAACTATCCTTTTAAAACTCACACAAGTCACACAATAACACAAATAGACTAACAGATTATGGTAGCAGTAGAGCAGCAACTCCTGTGTTCTGTGAGGTAAAATTACTGATTTTGCCAGTGGAGTTTGGTTGATGTGGAGAGACCAATATCTGGCTTATAGAAGAGCAGTTTCCTATCAGAAAAGGCTGCCTGATGGTGGTGAAAATATTCTAAATATAGCATACACTTAACTTCTGTGCTGTCGATCATTTCGAATCAAAAGTCTTCAAGTCAGAAGAACTCATGAGTACAAATTCTGAAAGGAGACGGTACACACACAGACAACACACACTCGTCATCGGATGAAGTTTCCAGTTCTGCTTTTTGGAAGAACTGCCAGTTCCATCATGTTCTCTCTCATGTTCCAACAAGTTAGCAGATCGAGGGTGAAGCTTGAGAATGAAGGAATATCCATTATTATAGTAGTATTATTTCTGATAAAATAAATAATAGTAGATTAAAATATCATTTGATTTGCAGGAGACACACAGGAAACACCTGTCTGTCCACAGACAGTTAGCTAGCCTAAACTGAAAACCATTATCCAGGGTGTTATGACTCTAAGATCAATATTTTCTTATACTGGCAAACAAGATAGCCTGAAAAGTTGGTCTGAATAAGAAAAAAAATGAGTGAAAATGTGTTGTTTTTTTGTGTCAGACTAGTTAATCGCTTTTGCTGTAAAAAAAATAAACTGTTTTAACTTTAAAAAGTTCACTTTAAAATTTTAAGTTCACTGAATTTGACAAGACAAGCTGAGGTAATTTTATAATGAATAAACAAACTTTAAAATAAACTTTCTTTTCTTGTCAAATAAACTCGACACAGAGCGAGTTTTCATCATATGTGTTTTCTCGAGACGATAAAGGAGAAGGATCTCAGGATGGTTTTAAACTCTCAAACAAAGCATGCTGGGAAGTTTGCTAATATGCTGATCGTGTTTCTTTAGAAACTTAATTAAATAAGTTGATTGAACTTTTTACAGTACATTCATTCAACTCATCATTTCAAATCAAAAGACTTTAAGTTAGAAGAACTCGTGTTTATCAGTTCTAAAAGTCAACACTAGAAATCTTAAGTTTGATTAACTTGACTAAATAAAAGTTACATACTTACGTTAAGTTAATTCCTTTATGATTTTTGTACAGTGTTGTTAGGCCAGGGTAATAAAACGATATGTATCGGCAATAGACACTTCATAAAACTTTAGTAGTTACAAAGTAAGGGGGTTAAATTAAAAAATAAAGCTGCTAAATTGAACCTTTTTTCCTGGTCTTTTAAAAAAGATCCATATCAACGTAAATTAAACATTTTACCCTGAATTTCTTCAGCTATCGCTCAGCCCTGTATGCTCTGTTATAGACTGTCAAAACACTTTGCTTCATCTTAAAAACCCCTCAGGGGAGGAGGTTAGAGAGCAAACCAAAATATACAGGTGCACAAAACAAGCGCAACAC
>JAJHUR010082235.1:0-51114 GCA_027495735.1 Lutjanus campechanus
GCCAGAGAAAAGAAAAAAAGTCAGTTTATGTAACATTACAGTGTCTTCTTGTCCTCTTCACAGCAAGAGTTGGTACAAACTGTGAAAAGCTACCGGTAGCTAGTTAGCAGCTATGACTCAGGCTTAAAGACAATTAAAATAGCCAAAAACTGGAGATCTCCCAAATATATTTCAGAGCTGCTGAGCTGGTGCTGGAATCAGATGACTGATTGTGTTGTCTCTTGAGATTTTTTGCACCACAGCGAAAAAATAGCAATGACTTGTAGCTGCTAACTAGCTAGCTTTGACTTGAGCAGACAGCTCCGCAACAGCAATACATATAACGTTATAGCAGAAACACTGGCCACTGTGAGGTGGCTTGAGGAACACTGTAAACCAAAACCAAGACAGTCACTCGCTATTCCACTGTGCTCTGCATTTCATATTAGAACTGCTGCTGTCACATTTATTTTTCACTTGCCCGGTCGGACAACTGCATGGGGCATTCCACTTGCCCGAACACAGAGTTTAGTGGCTGCGGGCAAGCATTAATGTTGAGCCCAGAGATACCATGTGACTCTTGTGCTGTTCACACCGTCATGAACAGAAACAGATAAGTTACATTTCAGCAAAAAAAAAGAAGAAATAAATAAAAGATTTGGGGCACTTTTGCCTGCAGTGTGAACGTAGCCTCAGGCTGGTTTTCATGATTGTGAAGGAGCAACGAGCTTTAAACTTGGGTCAGTTTACCTATGATTGACCTATGATTTGAATCTCTCTGTTTTTACATGAACGCTATTCAGCATAATGGAAACAATAGAATAGAAACTTTGTGGTTCAGACCTGCTCTGCTAAGTCTCTTCCGTATTCATCTAACATGACAGGGGTGGTACTGTGTAACATTTAATGTGGCTCAGACATGACTTCACATTGTTCACTTTTCTACAAGAAGATGACCTGGTTCACTTGTACATTTGAGCTAAGGATTTAAACACCATCATGGAAAGGTTTTTTTTTTTTCCATTGCTCTGTTCTTCCGTGGAAAGCACTCAGTGACCTGGCATGAAGACAACCTCACATGAGAGAGACGAGAGGGAAAGAGCGGATGAGACCAGCTCCACAGATGAAATATTTACCACTGAAGAAGCACATAGCTGCACTGAAATGCTTCCCTGTCTCCTCTCAGTGCTTTTTTGACGTGGCACAGGGGCACTTGCTTTCCGCTGTGCCGCCCGATTTATGCCATTAGTGAAGGGGAAGTGATAACACAGGGCTGGGGAGGAATGTTCTCCATCCTCTCCTCTCTGCCAGCCAGACTGTTGGAAATCCGGCTACTTTCTGGTCAGCTTAAGGACGGTGCCTGCTGAGGCAGACCTGTTTGGCAGAGACCGAAAAGAGGAATGCCACAGAGTGAACAGTGAGGCTTTGATCCTTACCTTTTCACCATCTCTGTAATTAAGCCGTGAGCTTCTACTGAAAACATTTCCCAACTCTGTTGGAGCTTCTCAGCTTTTACTTTTACTTTCTGCAGAATAGAACAGAATCAAACCCAAAACTCATTTCTCTTGCTTCATAATAAGAGTTGCAACTACATTCCCAGTCTTGTAAGACCATAAGACTGTAGTAGTTCAGTGCTGCAAGTGAAATTTCCAAATTTGTAGTTTCCTTGTGAACAAGATGTTACTACTGTATGTAGAATGTAGGTATAGATGCTTTTGAGAAGGATCACATTATCCTAATTTTAGGCGTGACAGTTTGTGTTCCCATGCCATTTATTACCCTGAAAATCTCTGAGAAAAGGGAACCTGTAGCACACCACCAACTCTCGCAGACACCTGTTCAATTAAAGGAATAATCGTTAAGTAGGGCTGCATGATTTTGGCCCTAATGATCAAAATTATTGCTTGATATGATATGCATCTGAATTGTTTTGAGAGGAGCACACGTTTTAAACATCAGTACCGTATTTGATCAGTTTAACTGTGTTAAGCCAAAACCATGATGAAGATTAATATTTGAATAATTGTGCAACCCTAACTGGAAGTCACAACCATGATCAATATAAGGTATTTTGGGCATACATGCCAAACTTACTGATTTTCCCAGGAGACTCCTGTCTTTCATTACCCGTTTCCTCCTGAGATCACAATTTTCTTGAAAAAAGGTGGAAAAAATTGTCTCAGTATATGGCTTTCCCCGCCCTTTTCATTATCACAACATGTTTGTGAAGCTGTAGAGCATGTATAAGTCCTACGGCTCTAAAAGTCAACTTTTTCACAGGCTTCCTGGAAAGAAGAACTTCTGTTTCTTAAAAAAAGGTTTTCAAGGGAAAGGGGCCTGCATTTTGAGAAATCTACTGTGTCAATTTTCTTTTAGGGGCAGGACAAAAAAAGTAAATGAATGGAAGAAAATGGATAAATAATAATCTATGCCAGAGATTTACGCAAGAGGAGCAAATTATCCGGTGTTCTTTCCCAAGAATTAAAAACAGATTGCAGCTTCCTCCCTATTTTTGAGGTCTGGTTGGCAAGTATGATGTTGTGGCAGGAAATACCTTGATACACTTTATAGATTAATTGAAAAAAATCATCATGTCATTCAGTATGCTGATTAAAGTAATTATCCAGGTAAAAATCTAGGTTGTATTTTTCATACTTTTTCAAGTATGAATATGATTTTTAAGTTTCTTTTTCTTTTTCTAGCACATCACGTAGGTCAGGCAACATCACCAAATATCAAAGCCATGATCACTTTACACACTGTATTAACACTGATAATGAAAAAAACACTCTAATAATCTAATTTTTTACAACAATAAGGGCTCAGCAACAACTTGAGCTCTTCGTATTGACTGGACACTGGATGTGGACTGGGTGTTGGCGTGTTTTTAGGTGACTGCTCTTAAAAGCATGCAAAGAAAGCTTCTGACATGGACAGAATTAGCTTGTTTGGTGAGTCTTAATTTGGGTTTCAGTAGAATTTCAGATGGCTTTATCCCAGTTCTAACCTCGTGCTGTACACTACGTTCACCAATCCAGTCCAAAATATATCCCCAGTGTACCAGCACACACACTGGCATTCCTCAGGTCGTAGTCAGCCACGAGTTCCAGTAAGAGCAGAGCATGCTTCTATTTTACTTGGAGTTTAACTCCAATAAAGCCCATAAAAAGAATAATCTGACACGAAAAGGCCACATTGTTATGTAATAATCAGCTCGTACATGACCAATTACTGTACTTTCTGACATAAATGCTCTAAAAAATTCAAGATATGCAGTAATCCCCTCATGACCCCTCTTAAACATGGTGACAGGGTATTGAGTTTTCAACTAATACTCCTTGTAATGTACCAGTCATGTAGACCCCTAATAAGCATGGAGAGACTTAAGAAAGCTCCATTTTTAAACTGCTGTTGTCATTATATAATGTCAAAATGAGTCAGCGGAATAAATCAGTTATTATTTGTTTTTTTCCATCTTATAAATTGACAATTGTAGACTGCTCCTCCACCCCTCTCTGGAACAGTTTACACTTGTTGTTCTGTGGTTTTCAGTTTTATACGTGGGGACCTCGGGTTTGCTCAGATGTGGTGGAGGAGGGAAAAAGATGGAGGGAGGGGGTAGGAGAGTGTGTGATGCACATGTGCGTGATTTAACCACTATGGGGGTAAAACAACATTAAGCGGGAGGCCTGTGTCCTGCCCCCGCTGCCACTGAACCCTCAGCATTAGAAACAGCTGCAACCTGCTCAAGTTTTAGCGTCTGCTCACACAGACTCATTCACCTGTAGAGCACCGCTGTGGGGTTTCTGTAGTAAAGGTTTGGGTTGTTCACTGGACAGAGCCTTTCAGGTGTCAGCATTTACCAAGTGTGATTTCATGCTAACACATTCAGAAACTTTTTCAGAAAGATAGGAATAAATAAACACTTTTTTTTGTTTTATTTTGACATCAAAATTTTGTGGCAAAGACTTTCCTCATTGTTGCACAAGGGACTGAACAAAAACTGTTGACGCAAAGCTGAGCAAATTACCTGTCTCACCTTTCACCTGCTGTCTACATCCCTGTTTGACAGCCTTGCTGTAAGTATTTCTTGGCCAAGAGCAGTGGCCTCCTAAGGTCTCTGCTGGTTGCCTGGCTGACGACAAGGAAGTGGCTGTTCTCTGCTAGGAAATATTGCGGATAG
Source organism: Lutjanus campechanus (assembly GCA_027495735.1). Lineage (NCBI taxonomy): Eukaryota > Metazoa > Chordata > Actinopteri > Lutjaniformes > Lutjanidae > Lutjanus > Lutjanus campechanus. The sequence continues at coordinate 4,163 of JAJHUR010082235.1, forward strand.
TGATCGACCAATATGGATTTTTCAATGGCTGATGCTAATATTCAGAAAGCATGGTGACTGATGGCCGATATATTATGCCAGTATATGATGGGGATGGCTCAATAACACTTTTTCATCTTCAGTACCGATACTGATAGTGCAACCTTGAGTATCTGCCGATACTAATACCAGTCTGATCCCATTTTTTTTAACCACACTGAAACAACTAAGTTGTTAATAATCTTTTAATGTATTAACACATTTTAATGGATACACTTAACTGAGGCGTCTAAAAAACATCATGCTCAAACTGTGAAACATATTCTGTTTCCCTTAAGAAGGAAATACATAGCCCACAACATGAGTCAGTTATATTGCTGCTTCTTTTTATTTAAACTTTTAACACAGATAGACCTTTTAGCAGCAGTTTTGATTGGCCAGCACCATTCAAACATTTAAAATTAGAATAAATTTAATCTGTGTTACTGTGACACCTCTCTGTTTACAACGTGTTGTTTAAAGTTTAGCACCCACACTGACGGGGCTGCCTGCAGATGTGTCTGCAGTAGGGTTACATATTGTGTGTTGCATATTGATCATTGGTAACACTAACAAAAAACACAAGGGTTTTGCTTACACCAAACAATGCCAAATGCGTCCCCCCCCCCTTTTCAATTAAAACCATATTTCCACAGCAACATATTGCATATTCATATAACCCCCCCTTAAAACTGAAAGTTGTTGTTTCTGCATGTTGTGACCCTTGGACAGAGCCAGGCTAGCTGCTTCCCCTCTCTCTAGTCTTTATGCTAAGCTATCCTAAATGTCTCCTGGCTTCAACTTCATATTGATCGTGCAGATGTTAGAGATGTATCAGTCCTACCATTTAAAGTCTAAGCAAGAAATCGAATACTTAACTAATCTTTTAAGTTTCCTTTCACATTAACAGAAGCTCACATTAATAGGACTGTACTCCTTTCTGTTCCTAATTAATGTACACCCAAATATGGAGACAATTCTCCTAATGGCGGTGTTATAGCAACCGCCAGGCCAAGTCGGAAAATATGTTTCAATCAGTTGATTGTGATTGATGAATTGTTTCAGCTCTAAAAACGTCATTATTTAAATTCCACCAAAATTGCTGCAGATCTTGATCACCTACACAATCAAGTGTTTGGTATGATATTATTGTTGACAATAGCTTGTGCATGAAACAGTTTTACAAAGCAAGACATTTCTAAACAAGTTAAACAAAAGTCTTCTTCTGTCCTTTCATTAACCAGACACTCCTAAAAGGTCAAACATCAAACTACCTGCCTTTCTTTCCTGCAGGGCTTCCTTACCTTCGTGTATGGTCTCACTTTTCTGTCTCTGCTACCTTGCATGTGCTGATATGGCTATCTCTTTGCCAGGTTTCTCAGTCCGTATGCCATCCCGCCTGCCTACCATCTGTGTTCGTCTCTCAGGGGTTTTTTCATAACGTTCTCCTGGCAAAGGAGGTGCATGTCATATTACATATGGGGTGGAGGGGCTCTTAAAACATAATATGAAAATGAGGAGTGGAGTCGAAGCCTGATCAAACAAAAGAATAATCTCACCCACCTCTTAATGTGCTACGATGTGATCTCACCAAATAGAAGGCAGAGTGAAGCATTCTCGACATTCCTCATAAAAACGTGTGTGAGGCTTTGGGCTAAATGTGCGCTCGTCTCTGCCTTTCTCAGCCGAAACCTGTCCTGGTGAGGCTCTGAGGGAGGCAGTGATGCGAGACAAGATGAAGACCTGGTGGAACTTTTTTGGAGTTTGGAGATCTTTAGTCTGCATCCAAATGTGCAGGTGCCGTCTACTGTTCACTTAGCTCCGTCTCCCCTTAGATGCTGTTGCAACACCTGTCAGTCTTTATAGTATAGCACAGTGGATGTATGCAGCTTACAACAATAATGTTAACAAACTTACCACTCAACATTCAAAGTGATATTTGAAACAATGGTCGATGGTTTCAGACCTCTTATGTTGACAACAGTTGATTTTTTGGGGGCTGAAGTCAGGGCTGTAGCTGGCAAACTTTAAAGGCAAAGAAATGAGCCTGCACACTTGGATGAATGATGTTTTAAAGTAACAATCAGTAATATGTTTAATATAGTATAACCACGCTTATTGTGTTCTTCTTTTTCTGTCATAGCTGTGACAAATGTACTCAGGCACTGAATGCTTGAGGGCTGCAACTAATGTATATATTCATTATCAATTGTTCTCCAAGGCCTTGTTCAGACTGCCAGCCCAAATCTGACTTTTGACATATACTGTATCTAGATTGTGTCCACATTGATTTTAGAAAGTCTGGACAGCAATAAAACCCACATGAAATACGATATCTGCAAATTAGAACCAAGCCGCATTTGGAGGTGGTTTGAAATGGGATTTCAAATATATTTCCACAAATGTGTCTCAGTTCAGTTGCTCTGGCCTCTCAAGCCGATGTTTTTTTGTGTCACTTGCACCGCAACACACAACAGCAATGTCAAATCCAGAGTGACAGAAGTTCATCAGAGCATCTGAGCAGGATCAATGCTGCTACAAGCAGAGCGGTATTAAGGGCAACACAGAGTTTGTCTGGTGGGATGTTCTCCTGGGATGTTCTCCAAGTGTCTGGGACACTTGAGAGTAGAATTCGGGACAGCTGAGGGGAACCGAGAAAAAAAAAGTTCATTTCAAGCAACCCATGTAGATCAGTTGGGTATATCTATACAAACTAATCCAAACTGATCACTTGCAAATAACAGTGCAGACACTCTGTCTTAGAGATCGATTGAGAAATAAATCTGATTTGACTGCAGTCTGAACAAAGCCTCAGGTATTTTAACAAATGAATTTATGATTAATTTCCAAGAGCACAAGATGAAATCTTTAGATTGCATTCTGTTTTCTGACATGACAGCAATCCAAAATTTAAAGGTATTCAATTTAAAATAATGTAAAACACAAATCACTGTATTTGAAAGCTGGAAGCCACAGATTTCTGGCATCTTTTACATGATAAACGACTTCAGTTGTTGTTGATTAGTTTTCTGATCAATTATGTGATCAATTGCTTGGGCACTAGGACATGTTTGCTCCTTTGTAGCTAGCACAGATGAAGATTCAACTTTAAAGAAAGAAAGTGCAAGTCATGACAAGAAAACGGAAGAACACTAACTAACATCCACTTTAAACTCATGTTCAGAGTTCCATTATGGTTGCAAAATAAGGAAGTATAGACTGACAAGTTGGAATACTTTGTGCATCTCGCGTGTTCAAGTGTGTTTCTTCAAGTGTGCATCATTTCGAAGTTGCCCCCCACTGCTGTGGCTTATTTATGGGTGTCTAATGGGTCTTTGCCCCAGGCAGTGTCTCTCTGTGGTGAACAAGCCAGCAGAGAGCTGCGTAGATGGGATGCTCCACTGTCTCTTTAGTGTGCAAGCTCATTGTCTGCTGTCACGTGTGTTCGTGTATAGTGTGTGCTTGTGTTTGCTTTTGGCTTAATCAGCACTGCTGAGTTCAGGAATTCCAGTTCATCAGAGAGAGAAAGAGGGAGAGTCAGCAAGATATGAGTAAGTAGGGGAGAAGATGGAACTTCAGCAGATAATATACTGATTTTATGATACAACAAGATGGTCAAAATCAAGTCTGAACAAAGGGGTAACATTCTGCTTGACTACATTTTAAATTATAATATAATTATAAATTTACATATAAAGCCTCTCATCCTTCATTCAATTATCTGTTATTACGTGATGTCAGGTGTATTTTTCATATATCTTCACATGCAGGTTTATGAAGTCTCTGTCCAGGTGAACATCCTCACTTATTCTGTCCTCTGTCTCCGTGATGAAACCTCCCCTTAACCTTCTCCTCTCACTGCTGTCATTGATCGCCCCTTACTGTCGCTGTGGCGAGTTGTTGTTTTTTTTTTCTTTAGTCATTTTCATATTCGTTTCTTCTATTTTTCAGTGACGGTCTGACCCTCAGGTAACACAGCATTAACAGGACTCGCTTTTCCCGTTTATTTGCTTTAGCAGGTCTTTAAATTTCACTGCTGACGCTGTTAAAATGACAGTTTTTCCTACCTGGATATCTGAAAACAGAACGTCAAACTACAAACTCGTAAAGTTCTTCTTTTTTCTCTTTGATTCCATTTTCATGAATGAGCTCTTCCCGACACGTGGAGCAGGAAGCGCAGCCTTATATGGTATTATTGGGGGCGTAAATTATGCTAATTTACAAGTCTCATGCACGTGCACTCAAATACGCACAGGTGGATCATTTACACGGTTTTCTGAAGTTAAGAGCGTTTGTTGAATCTGACGTGGCGTGTTCATAAGAGACCTTCATGCGAAAAAAGTGAGAGAAATTTAAATTAAGAATACGAAAATGTTCTTGCATGAGGCCCATTGTCGTGTGTCTTAGGCAATCCGATTACAAGTGGACAGCTTGTGTACAGTACAGGTGTGAATGTATTTAAGACACATTGACGACACATTTAGAGCTGATTGCTCAGGTTGTCCGGGCTGCGTACAGCCACATTCGTTTTGCAGTGTGTACACAAATGTTTGCTGGGAATGAGTGGACACACTCATTCATGTGCCAACAACGTCATGTTAAAGTGCAAAACAAGAGAGAAGCCACAATAACAGGCAAAAGGGATTCTCGTGGATGGAGTACACATGAAACATTTGGTTGATGTGGTTGTAAACTTCTTGCAAACATCTAGTTCCTCTGAAAAAACACAAAATGAACAAAACCAACAATGGATTTGGACAAAAAATACATACTTGTTTCTTTGCATATAGAGCAGGGAAGTGAGACGATAGTTACATGTAAGAGGTCACTTAAGACGCATTCAAATGCCAGGTGTGAACTGATGTACTTATAGCTTTCCACTGGTGATCGGATTACCCAAGATGCATTTTAATGCCAGGGCCTCTCAAGTTCAAGTTCTAGTTCTTGAATGTCTGTCTTCATGTCTTCGAATTGAGTTTTAAGTCTTTACTCTGCAGTAACTGATTTTGTGGCCACATGGGGGCAGCAGAAACAACCTGTAGATACAGCATTGACATGCTATCACCTTTTCAGTGAATATAGCTAACTCTTAGACAACAAGTGTTCATTTTCACATCCAGCAGATAGAGAGCAACATTAGCACTTGTTTGTTTTTTTTCCCACCTGATAAATATAAGTCATGTGCGGAGTCTCGCTGTGGTAAAGAAAGTTCTGCCTCTTTGGGAAACACTCCATAAAAGCCGGAGGCTCCCTCTGCAGCCTGCTGCTTGTAAACCCGGAGGGAGCCATTAGCTTGAGGCCTGCTTGGCAGAGGCCACAGTCAGAGCTGAGAGCGCGTCTCGGCCTGCTCCCAGCACAGCAGAGACACACCACAGACTTTTTTCTTCTTTTCCCAGAAGGTGGTCGAAGTATAACAAAATACACTTACTCACTGCCTCTGTGGAAATGTTGAAAGGTGCTCAAATGGGCTTTTTAGCTACATTAGCAGCGTGTCTCTAGGGATAGCAATGTCGGTCAGTCGGTCAGTCCAACTATTAGATGGATTGGCATGAAATATATTAGACATTTATGGTCCACAGAGGATGAATCCTGCCAACTTTGGTGATCTCCTGACTTTCTTTCCCGCCCCACCAGCAGGTCAAAGTTTTCACTTATTCTGTGAAATATTCAGTTTGATGGATTAGCACAAAATTTAGTAGACTGTCATGGTTCACAGAGGATGAATCCCTCTGACTTAGGTTGACATTTTTGGCTTTTCGTGAAATGTCTTGACAACTATAAGATGGCTTATCATGACATTTGGTTGGCCTGCTGACATTCATGTTCCTGCTGCTAGCTTCGGTAGGGTTGTAAAAATGTAAAAATTTTATATATTCATCCAATTGCCCAACATTAGTCTTCTGTAATATCATCAGGTCTAAATGTGTATATTACTTCATTTTGACAAACACCTGAAAACATTCCCATCAGCCTTTGCTATACTTTATGTTTCGTAGGGATGGGTATCAAGAACTGGTACGAAACCAGTACCGTTCCTTATTACTGAAATATTGATAAACTCCTGAATAAATGATACTGATATTGATATTTATGTAGCATTACATGGACAGCTGACGGGGCAAAATATTCAAAAGTGTGGGGACTTTACTCACTTTACTAAATTTGGTGAAAATGCAGCTAAATGCAATAACTCAGAAAACAATGTAACTTATTTTGACAAAAAAAACTGTTGAGTCAATAAAATCCTAACGGCCTGCTAAATATAAGCATGTTAGCATTGCCATCGTGTGCAGCATGTTAGCATGTTGATGTTAGCATTTAGCTAAAAGCATCTCTGTTCCAGAGTACAGTCTAAAAGGGCTGCTAACGTGGCTGTGGATTCTCAGTCTTGTTTTTACTCCCATCGAGCAAATTCATTGCAGACAGGTTGACCCTTCCCTTCCCCGTGGGGAAGCCACGGGCTCTGTGGTATGCACCAATTACAGTGTTTTTCCCTCTTCCACACAAGCGCCCTTGACCTGTGAGTGTAGCTGTAGCCAAGAAGATGACTCAAGGTGACTTGTTTCTGTACACTAGCTCAGAGAAGAGCCTCTGAGGTTTTACAGCTTCTTTCATTGTGGCAAATTATTGTTTGAAGTTGCAGTTTGAAGTTCATCCACCAAATAACTTCGCCTTTGTAGCAGAAGCTCGTCTATATGACTGATGATTTAGTAATGATATTACGTGCATGACTCAACCAAATAGGGAGAGGTGACATTACAACGAGCAGGTTATCTGATCTTGCTGCAAAGCTTTTACTACAAAGTCCTGTCATGGCCAGAAACCGGAGCCTTTTTGGAACTAGCACCTTTACCGTCTTAACCCCCCATCTCACACACACACACACACACACACACACACACACACACACACACACTCCCCCATCAGGCCCTTTGTGCTCCCCCTCTCTGCGATTACTTTCTCCTCCCTGCACGTGTAGTCTGTTTTTCTCATTAGGCACACAGATAAATATTGGTGCGCTCAAACTCTCTGTTATGATATCTTTATCTTGTGTGTACATGTAGAGGATGTAGATGTAAACACTGCCTTTTATCATACCCTCAATGCAGCGTTGGCCAACTAGTCAAGTAGATTTTAGAGGTTTATTTGACAATGATGATTTGTTACTGTGGAGTTGAGTACAGCAAGCCTCCCCACAATGAGTGCACTTTTGTAGAAAAACCAGATAGGGGCTTCCTCTCGTTTGCTTCATTTTCTTCCTGTCTCTTTGGTCGTTGTTCATTTCCCTCTGATCTCCTCCCAACAACACACCCCACCCTCTTCCCTCTGTTTACCTTTCCTTGAAGAAATCTCTTTAACCAGACTTCTCTTTTTCACTTTGACATGGCTTCTTGCTCTTCTATAACTGTGTGAGAGTGCTTCTTGTGCTCATAGTCACTCTTCCTCCCTCTTTTTCACTCCATCCTTCTATAAACACAGGCAGCGACTTCAGTCTCCGTGTCTACAATATGTTTTTACAGCTTTACCAAGAAAGGTGTGTTAATGGATGTGTGGCCGGCTGGGTGGCTGGTTTGGTGTTTTAGTGATAAAGAGAGATGTCAAATTGACGTTGTGTGTTCTGTTTCAGATGACAAGCCTGTCCAGGAGGAGGACTGGGTAGTGTGCCAGCACCCTGAGTGTCCTGAGCGCCGCAGGGCCTCTAAGGTAAGACCCTTAAACCTGCCAGGTCGGCTAAAAGAAGTTTTGTGCAGGGACTGATTTCACTGACTGAAGTACACCAGTCAGCAGGTTTATTTTCACATGGCCTTTTTCCTTACACAGAGCTGGACTGGCTCAACTCGGCCCATCAGCCCAGCACATCAGGGGTTTGCATTACCATTACAAAAAGGCTACCTGCTTGAAAGTGTGTCTTTTACCTAATGACGAGCTCAAGGAGGCTCGAGTCAGCAGCTGTAAAGCAGTGGTTAAACCATTCATACATGTCTCTGGGGTAAAAACGCTGTTTCCTTAAATTCCTTACAATAACCGTCCCGTGTTGTTTCGTTATTTAAATGCTTTTATAATGAAGCAGCACAAACAGGAGATGTTTTCAATCAGGGGGTTTCATCAGCAGTAACTTGACATGACTTCGACACAACTGACAGTGAATATTAAATGGTAAAATAACAAAGATACCTGAAAGTACAAACAGCGACACGGGAGAGAAACTACGTTTCAAAACATAAAGATTCAGTTAGAAGGTACAGAAGTACTGAGAGCTGAACATAAAGAGACTACTTTTCAGGTGTTGGTCATAAAATGAAGTAATAAACACATTCAGAAAGTCACTACACTTATCCAAGATATAGTCTGGCACATAACCCCCCATAAAGATACAAATTGGCCTTAATAATTCAGCTTTTATACAGATTTAACAAACAAGACATGACGTTGAAATTAGTGAGCTTTGGGAGTGTTGGCAGGTTGATTTTTTTTTTTTAACTTTTGGACAGTGCCCGGATAGCTCCAGTGTTTATACTAAGCTAAGTTAATAGCCTTAAATATAGCAGACAGACATGACAGTGGTATCAATCTTCTCATCTAAGACCGTTTTCTTACACGATTTCCCCATATGTAACACTATTACAGTTACTGTAGAAGCTGTTTTTCGCGTCATAAAATATTGAGTTCTGACAGTTGTGATGGCTTGATTTTCATTTGCATTATAGCACCTTATATTTTCTGTTTTTAAAAAAAGTGTGTTTTTGCAAGTATCTTTTGGCATTTTATGCATTTATTAGACATGAGGGTAGAGATACAGAAGGTGGGGAATGATGTGTAACACAGGTCCCCAGCTGGACATCGCGGTTAGAGACTGTTCTCCCTTGTTTTAGACAGTTTCCCAAAATGAGACGTTTGCCTTTAAGTGACAAAACCTTTGGCAGGTATACAAATTATGAGTCTTATCCATCAGGAGCAAAAGAGGAAATAATTTCATGTTGTTATAAAGCCACAAGGTGTGCAGAGAGAGCAGGTCGGGGTGGTTGAACGGGTTAACAAAATGTCAGACTTTGCCACGGGACACTGCTGTTTGTTTCCTGTTTCCTACCTACAGGCAGCGTTGGTGTCTTTAAACCACGACCATAATTGTTCCCGAATCTTAACCAAGTGGTTATTATTGTCACCATGATGACACCCGTCCTCTGACCTTAACCAAGTGGTTATTTTAACCCAAACCATTATCCTTCCTTAACCATAACCAAGTCGGTTTTGTGCCTAAAACTAACCAAACTTTAACCTTAAGATGCTTTTTTTGCAACAATGATTTGCAGTGGTTTTGAGAGACACTGCAGATAGAGACATCAGATCAGAAAATGCTTATGTAAGTCGTTTTGAGAGCTATTACATACATTGTAGTAATTTGTGGGACCAGATGTGCTATTTTACATGGCCCACACCTCAAACACCTAAACCACCAGGGCACCTCAAAAAGTGTTTTTTTTTTCACTGTCACTTAAACAGGATCTTGAGATGAAACAGCCTTAAAATGAAGCTGCACACACCCTGTCTTTGTCCTTATAACTCCTGTTGGTCCCCCTAATCTTTTGGCCATCATCCCCGGAGGTTATTGCATCCCTCTTGTGTTGCATTACAGCACAGTGAAGGTGAAGCAGCGAGGGGCAAAGCCGCTTTTCTTCTTTTAGGTGTTAAAAGGGGCGTGAGTGTTGGAGCTCTGTGTCTGGCCACTAGACTGTGAAATGAATTATTCCTTTGAAGCCACTGGTTTCTGAAAATGGGAGTCTGGCCAGAAGACCAAGGGAAACCGACATAGTGTCTGGTCTGTCTGTCTGTCTGTCTGTCGGCTGTTTTGGTTTGTCAGCTCCCTCCTGCCACTGGAGCTGAGCATTAGATGGATTTTCCCCATTGAATCAAGATGTTGTCCTTTGCTGTCCTCTCTGCGGAAACAATAGAAAGGGAGAATGACAGAGAGAATTCAGCTGAATGTTGAATCCAGTCAGCACGTGGAGAGAGAGAGAGAGAGAGAGAGATGGTTATATATAGTTTTTCTCCATGGCAACCGAGAATAATAAAATGGGGGAAGAAGAGAGAGCCAAAGAGCTTAACCTCAGCTATCCTTCCCCTGCTCCTCACGTTATTGAGTCTCCCAACCCCATTTTTCCTGGCTCTTTCTCACATGATGAGGAGGTCCTTTCTTTTTTTTTTCTCTTAAGACATGTTTGCAGAGTTGTGAATGAGGCAGAAGGTGAGTTTATGCGCTGTGTTGTAAAGTATGTGTATTCGTTTGTGTTTATATGACCTGCTGTTGCACAGGGGGGAGGCATTGTGGGACAAAGCATGTCTGACGCCACCTGTCTCCTTGGTCAGGGTCAGTGTTGATGTTATTATGTAAGGAGATTAGGGAGAGACTTGTGGCCCAGCGTGGACTGGGATAGATGGTCAGAGTGGAGGAGGAAGGGGACAGGTTGACAGCAGAGACAGAGTGGGCAAAACAGACAAAGAAGACGAGAGACTAGACTTTACCAAATAGCAAAATGCCAAATTGAACCATAACTTCAAGCAGGTACAAGGAACTTTCATATTGTGTTGATTTTGGAGCACCCTTTGGACAAAAGCGGTAGTGTTTCCACCCCTATAACCACAAAATGTAACGTCAAAAATGAAATTATCTGAAGGAAAATCTCCTCCTCCTCCTATTCATTTTGCCTCGGAAAAAGCAAACAGGCTCTTCTGCTCTGTGTCTGCATACTGTAAATGACTTCATCTGATTTCTAGGAGCATCTGACCTGGTGGCAGGTATTAAGAATAACTATATAGAATTAGCCAGTCTTCTAACTGATGGTCTTGTTTGTTTGTGTAATCATATGGAGGCATCAGTAATATTAACTGCTACATAAAGGTTAAAAACTTGTATTATGTTTAATTTGATTTCTGGCAATGATTCTTATGTTCAGATATACGATTACTGCACTAATTTACTAGGGCTTTTTAATGAAAAAAATTGTCTGTATTAGCTAAAAACCTTGGTGAGAGCATTGAGAGTGAATCAAAAAATTAAAGTTACACATCATAAGAGGCGAAAATAAGCTGAAAGACAGTATAAATCTGTATAGAGCTGTGGGTGATAATTCTCTGTTAGTTTGTCACTACAAGTGACCCCCTTTCACAAGTATTTATTTGTTCCATTGTTAATCTTAAAGTGTTTATTGTATTGGCTTTAAACATTTTACGGCACCATTTGAAAGAATGACTCCTTTTCAAGGTCAAACTTCAGACTCAAACATCAGCAGCTCAGCTTAGTGTGTCTGTAGGATACAGGTGGACAACTATTTAGTATTTTATATTTGGAATTAGTGACTTTAGAGATCTGTTTTCAGTTGAACATTAAAGGGTCTTTTTCTCTTGATCATTGTCGAAAAGGCGCATTAAATCTATTTTGCTGTAATGTGGTAAAACAGTAAAACATTAAAACTTTTCTTTAGCATTCACTCTTTCCTCCAGTTTATTCCTGCAAAATGCTTAACTTAGAAAAAATATATAATTCAGACCATCAGAACCATGACTGTTTCTTGGCTGTGCTGGCAGTAAACAGTGTTGAATGAAAGGAAAATAATCCAATTTAGATTTTGGCTTTCAGACTTCATATTATTGCATCATGATGCATCAGTGTTTACTCTTCATTGCTTGACCCCACAGTGATCTTTTCTGTTCTAGTAAGGAGAGGATATCCTGAGATTACGCAATTCCTAATATTTCTGGTGATTTTAGCACTTTGAGGTGTAAAGTAAGAACCGTGAGTAAGAACAGTGAGTAAGAACAGTTTGGGCATTTCCGGACTATAAAAAAAAAAGTAATTTATTTCTTAATCGTTCCTGTTTTTCTTATTCATCTCAATCTCGTGGCTGTTACTCAACAGTTACACATGTATTGCCTGTAACATGCTTTAAACAGCAGGGGGCAATGTCATGACAACCCTGACCTACAGGCCACACTCTGCTGCTTTAAGAGCTCACTCACTTTGCATTTGCTTCACAAGTGAGAGGCACATTTCTTGGAAGAATGGGAACATAAATATATCCCTTAACTTTGCACCACTCCACCCTCTAAACAGATTTAGACGCATCAAAGTAGGCATTTTTACCCAGAAAATGAAAAACATTAAACTTTTATATTTCATTTTAAGAGTTTTTTTAAAAGTACTACGAATAGTCTCTTTGATATGCCGGCGGCTTGGCAACAGGACACAGAGCAGACACAAACACAGACGGACAGAGAGAGAGAGGGAGAATCTTAGGCTGGTCCTGCGCTGCATTTAAACTGTTTTATTCCCAGACAGGCCTGCCTTTGGTCTCTTACTGCTATATATCAGCTCCCGACGGGGCTGCGTCTCTTCCAGTTTCAGCATGACTGGCCTGGAACTGAATGAGTTCACCTGCACCATAATTTACTGAAATCACACCAGGTGTCAGCCTCTGTGCTTGTGCTGCCGTAGCTCAGCGCTGTCACCACATTACACAACAGCACTCAAAAGCTACCAGAAGGCTTTTAGCTGGCCCGACACATGTGTTTCCAACAGGGCTTTCTGGTGCATTTGGACGCTTTGCTGTGGGTTTCTCCAAGCCAGTGGGATTTAAACTCAGCCTGCAGGTGTCCAACTGGAAGATGACGTTCAATCCAGAGTTAGTTCTTGGCTGAGTTGGAGGGATTCATTTCAGATTAGCACTGAATGCTAGTCTGAGCTTGCTCCCAGGATCTACGTAGACTCCCACATGGAAGGGCTTATTATCCCTGATCACGCCCCCCCCCTTCCTCCACTCCGCTTCAATCCCAGTCTCCTTCTTCTCTCTCCCTCCTTCCCTCTTTCAGCTTTGACAAGACAGGACCAGACAAGACAACTCCTAAGGTGTGGGTCGCCTTGGCAACGGGCCCCTCCCAGCCCAAACAGCTGGAGGCACAGGGATAATGTGTAGAGAGTCTGGGTTTGACAGAGATCGAAAGGATGAAGAAAAGTTTCAGTCAGCTGACTTTTACTTTTGGGCTCCCTCTCCCACTAGGGCTGGGTATTGTTTTAAAAAAATAATGATACCTGTAGCAATACCAATACCCTGAAAGTGATACTCCATACCAATCAGGGCTCAACAATAAGAACTGCCTGGGCCAAGTGACGTGCCATGGCACGCTAGGAAATCTGGCATCTCACTTGGCAAGTGGCAAAAAAGAATTAATATATTTTGATAATCGATTAATGGTTCAAGTATTTTTTTTTCATGCAAATAGGGCAGATAATGCTGTTTTCATCTTCTCAAATATAGAGCTCTCTTGCTTTATTATCATTATTATCATATTAAACTGAATATCTTTGGACATTTAAAGACATCAACATGGACTGAAAAAAAAACTGATGGAAATTTTTAAATGTTTCCTGACATTTATAGACATTGCAGCCCTAGATTACACATGGCAGTTAAATTTAGTCTTTGTTGGTACTTGATAACTGCTAATAAATAAAAGCATTTTTACAGGGGCAAAAAAAGTTTACTTCAGGCAAATCAATATCTGGCACTGAAAGAAATATTAACATTGAAACCTGCCACTAGAGTCCTTCATTTGATTCATTTCTTTTCTTCATTTTTTCTTCACTTCATTCAATACCTGTCATAAATGGAAGCACTCCTGAAATAATCCTTGATTTTGTGTAGTACAGCCAGTTTTGGTGGCATCTTGGTACAATAAACTGCCAACTCTGTTAAATGCAAATGCATGTAAATTTAATACGTAGTAGGGGGCCAATCACACGTCGCATTAAATGGAAGGACAAAGAACGAAATACAAAAAGGATCAAATTCAAGTATCATTTGACTTGAGAATTTTTGATACTCCTTGGTACTGCGTTATTTCAGTTGATACCTTAAAATCAAGATGAATGGAAAAAATCCTTTTTAACTCTTTTGGCTCACATCCCAGGTCATATAGTGCACCTGTTTAACAGTATGTGCCAAAAAAACCAACACCCACAAAACAAGTATAACAAAAATTTAATGGAAACTTTCATAAACCGTGGTGCACATGAAGCATGTGACTTATTTGTTACTCAAGTGTCTGCTCTAGTAAAGAGAGGAAAAATGGCAGCAGATGAAAATATCTGTGTGGACCTGTAACATTCCTCAGAATAGTACATGAAATTAACATAAACCTAAATTCCATATTTTCGTCATGTTTTCACCCAGCTGATGTTTGACTGGCGCTCTTTTAATTGCATCATCGCGGGTCATGTCCTTCAGTGTTGAAATGGCATGATAGTGGATGGAAACATGCTTTAATTTTCCTTTGCCTGTTTTTTAGCATTTCTCTGAAAATGTGTGGTACATTTCGATGGAAACCTGGCTTTTGTTTCTCACGCAATTACTCACTCCTCACCCACATTGTGTTTTTGGTTGACTTCCATTCTCTCTTTTCTCTTTATATCCTTCATTTCTGTCCCCATATATTATGAGTCATCCTTTGCTGATGTTTTAGGGGAAGTATTATCATATTAGTCAGACTAGTACTGACACAGCCCTGTGATATACAGTACCTCGCACAGAATCACCTTATTACTAGTGATTGAATCATTTTCCTGTAGCTGTCTTCCATTTTTTTTGTAGTTGTCAAATTAGCTTTTCTTAGACACACTGACTCAACTGACTGAACCGGGCGTTCTGTTCCACTGACCTGCTTGGCCGAAAAATCCCACCTAACTGACACTGACAGGGAGCTGCTAAGTAAACACGATCATTGGGCTGGATGCCCACTTTCTGTATGTGTCAAGAGGCTGAAGGGTGCTGAAGGTATTAGGTACCGTTTACCGGTACAGATGGATTAAGTTCTGGGTGTCGTGCAGTAACATTAACACCCTTCCATCCACCTGGTTGTTGTCTGTCCTTCAGCCTCCAGGGATTCGCTTCTTTTGCAAGGTGGGAGCAGTCAGTCACTCAGCATGTATGGATGGTAGATGTATTTAAAACAGCTGTGTGTATCCTCTTAGTTTACCTGCCTCTCCTCGTCATCCTTCTTTCTCTTCGGTTCTTTTGAGGAATATTCTGTTAATGCTTTAAACGGTCTTCTCAGGGCAAAACTGCTGTCCATTTTATAGCTATACTCAATGAGTTATGTTTCTTTCGTTGCCCTTTTCTCTATTTCTCTGTGCAAATGTTTCCATCGTCTTCAAAAGTAAGCTGTCACAGTTGATTTATTTCAGAGGAGGAAAATACAGTATGTTCATCAGTTTTGCTTGATTGCTACCCGCATGTATTCCTCACAGCTTGGATTGTACTTGAGTGACTGCAGACTACAGAGTCTTTAAATTGGTTTTCTGTGGAAAAATGTAAAAGGATGTGACCTCAGCTTTAACTGTAAAGTTCTTGGAAAGTTTACTTTATGAAGTAATGCAAGCCCACTAATGGGAATGGTCTGCAGAGCTCTGATGACTCTGGAGTCATTTAGACTTCAGGGAAGCTCAGGAAAAGTTACCTAATAACTTTTCAACAGGAAACTGACTGTTGTGATACTCTGGTGGTGTTAATTTGTTTATGAAGGGAAGAGCGAGCGTGCATGTTCTTTTCCAGCATTTCATTCCCCGCTTCACATTAGCAGCTGCTCAGTGGACAGTTTTTCTGCTCTCATTATCTTTGTAGAGATGGTCAACTGGTGGCCCGTGGGCCACATTTGACCCACCAAAGCTTGCTGTTTGGCCTGCAAATTGGCTAAATTTTTAGTTTTGCAATCTTTATATATGTGCAGGTAGGGGTGCTATGCTATCAGATATTCACTATACACTTATCATGGCCAAAACAATGATGATTTTTTTTGTGAGATCTGTAGAAATAATATCAGTCAAATTAAACTTGAACTGTGTTTATTGTATATTGTGTGTGTGTCTCTGTGTGTGTGTGATGACAACCCTATTTGTGGTATTACAAACTGGACGTCTGTGGCAAAATTCCCAGAAAAAATGCTGTATTAAGTTCCTGCTACTGCAAACCAGACATTTCCTACTACTGCAGCTCTGTTCACACTGATAAAGACTAATAAGAATAACAGTAATTTTGACAGAAAGTAAGAAATAAGAAATATTAAACAATATTGGGCTAAGTAGGCCTAAATAAATGTAATTTCTTTTACTGAAAGTCCATCCCCCACAGTCACTGATTAGAAAAATTGTGGCCCTCGGACAAATATAGTTACAAACCCCCCGTCATACAGGATTCTTCCATTAAGGAAGCAGCTGTAAAATCAAATTGTGGAACTATTTCATTCTTGAACAGAGTTAAAACTCATTTGAGTAGCTTGTGACAAAGGTAGCTTCAAGATTTGTTCATGTGTCAGTGTCAGACGGTGCTCATTAGCCTGTAGATACTATTCCTGGCTGTGAGATTCAGTGCTGAAGTTTGGTTAATAGTTACACAATTTCAAGTGCATGTCAGTGTCAGGCTAATAATTGTTTTGTACATGGATTTACATTAGGGCTGGATTTATATTGGGGTTGAATAATTAATCAAAATATTATCGAAATTGCATTACCTTTTGCAAAGGTAAAATGTGTCACAGTGTACTATTAAATAAGCACTGTGGAGATGCCCAGATATATGAAGACATGCTTTTGTGATACACACCCCAGGAAAAAACACATAATTTCTATGGGAATGAAATGCTAAAATTCCCCCTAAAATTGTGACTCATATCACAATTGCAATATCTGTTAAAATGATTGCATGTTTTTTTTCTGCATATTGTACAACCCTAATTTGCACACTTGTCTCCAAACAATTCCTTATTACATATTCCAAAATGAATATAAAATGGCAGATATTTCATTACTCAATATATTTCATTATTCAATCGATATATTGCCCTACCCCAGTTCATCCTCAGGGTGACGTGGATGTCTGTCCTGAATTCCATCTTGATCCAATCAGTAGTCGTTGAGACTGATCTCTCAAAGCCACAAGTGTCAACCTCGTGGTGGCTCTTCAGTCCATAGGATTCTTTGTCTGGGAACCACGAATATATGTATAACATATTGTAAGGATCAATCCAGTTGTTAATAAGATATTTAATTCTGGACCATTCTGGTGGAGCATCTGACAGACCAACTGACGTACCAACATTGCTACCCATACAGCCATGCAGCTAGTCTGGGTAAAAAGGATTTGGATACACATGCCAGGTTCAGTCAGCGTTTTGCGGCCTAGTTGGCTGAGGGACCATACACTTTACCAGACTTTAATGAGACCTGTAAAATATCCAGTAAGGCTGACATGCATTCAAAAATGACTAGAAACGTATTAATGTTATACTGTACACTCAGGAAAAGTGGCCTCAGGCAGTTTGTATGTGAACCTTAAAGTGTTTCATTTGGTGAAAAATACTCTGAATCAGACCAACTGGCCCTCGCTTGCATTTTAACACTGTTAATAATATGACTGTTACGATACAGTTTTTTTTTTGCATGATCGATCAGTTTCCAAGAACCACCTCATTTATTTGACGCAGTATTTAGCTTTGTGACCATGAACAGTGTGAGTTTACAGTAGGTTGACTTGTCAGCACCCATCCATGAGACGTCTTGTAAATACTGTCACTACATGGGAAACTGAATTGATCATCAATCTTGCTTAAGGATAAGCTCTTGCATTTAGTGCCAGCTGGCCTTGTTGTCCTACAGTATACACGTCATCCGACGATAACTTGACTTTTTCTTATTACGTGAATGTAACCTAACACATCGTACTCATCCTATCAAAGACAGAAAGTCAAACTTGATATTCCCATGTTTATTTGGACATTTCTCTCCAGTGGTGTAAGACTGGATTCCAGCCACCCCAGCAGGCTACGACAGGCTGGCAGCTCCCTCTTGTACAGACACTTCATCGGCCGTGAACCAATCACAGTTCAGCGTCTTCCCCCCCAGTTGTACTTTTCCAACCCTACGTATGGGATTTGATAATCCATAAAGAGAAGCTGATGACTCTGAGACAGTGATTCATGTTACATCAGACCGCAGTCACCTAAGCTCAATGAAGGGGTGACTTTGTGAAGATGGCTGATTCCAGTGAATGTGGTCAACAAATGAAGAGTGCGTGGTTCTGTTGAACAACTGGATGATGTTTCGTCACATTTCAAACACACCTGATTCTAACGAATTGTTTCTGACTAAACCTCGTGTTTATTAGATTTGTGACACAAAAAAAACATAATGATGTGATTTTGAAATGATGCTACGTGACTTTTAAAAGAAGAAATTACACAATCTCCCTCTTACAAATGAAAAATTGAATTAATTAGCAGTAAATCACACCCCGAATAAATTCAGTATTTCCCTGATGCACTGTTTTATTCTTGCTGATGGCGCCTCCCCCACTTGTCCAAATCAGTTTACTGTCGTAGCGGACTAAAGGAACCAGACAATATCAGAAAATGTTGACATTTTTAATTAAAAAATGACTCAAAATGATAAATCGATTATCACAGTAGTTTGCGATTGATTTAATGATCAATTAGTTGTTGCAGCTCCTCCTCTCTCCTACTGTCTTTCACGTTGAGCCAGAGAAGAAGGGCCAACTTGGAGCGGCGCCTTTACAAACACTGCTGCATATTTTCCCTTTACGTTGTTAATGTTATGTTAATGTCATGTTAAACATGATGTGAACAGCTGCCTTTTTACACATCCAGCAGACGTGAAGCAACCATTTGGAGTCAGGTTTGGGTCCATATGGCGAATATTTGCTATATTAGATTTGTTTTTCTGCTGAGGGAAGTATCTGGCTCTTTAGCTGCTCCATGTTCACTGGCCAGTCTTTTAACAGTGTCTGTCTACTGTCTGATGTTGGGCAGGTAGTGTACAGTAGGCTTATGTCAGGGCTGCCAATATGGTAGAACATTTTCATTGTGATTAGATATTGCGATTGTGTTATGATTCACAATTCATGGGAATGATCACAAGTTTCACTTTTATAGAAAAATATTAAAACCATGATGATGTAACGTTTGTTGGGATCAGTACCAAATAAAACTGTTTTCTTCCATCTGGAGAACAAGATTTGTAGGCCAGGGCATCTCTGCAGCACTACAGTACATCGTTACAATACCATTTTCTCACTTATTTTTATCAAAAATTGTAGTATCTGCAATTTGGATATTGTGATTTCAATAATATTCAAATTAATTGTGCAGCCTTTGTTTATGTGAGATTTGTTGCTGCTTGAAATTATGCTGATGAAAACAGAGAGTGTGAGAGCAGGCTGTAAAACCAAACCAGTTCACTGAAAGATGCTAAACTATAAAGTCCGGTGATAATTCTCTGTGGGTCCATCACTATGAGTGACCCTTTTCACATTTCACAGTCCTTTTTTAAAAATATTTTTAATATAAGAAATATGATTAGACCATCTTTAAAGCAACCGCCTGGAGAGAATTGCAGGAAATTAAGAGAAACTCAATGTGACATCTTCTTGCAATTGCTGCTTGTGGTCATGGTGGCTGTTGTTCAGCAAAAGTTACATAATCTAGCTTTGAAGTCCATTCCTTAGTTATGTATACAAAAACGCGACTTGTCTTACTTTGTTGTACGATTCCCTGCTGAGCTTCAGGATCAAATATTGACCCGAAATAATGATGTAACACCGCTGAAATGTGGAAAAGGGGGATGCTTGTTCATCAGGGTTAGCGGAAAGAAAATCAGTTTGACAGGCACCCAGCAATAACAAACAAGATGGAACGCTGACTTATGTGTGTCCATCCATACAATGTCTCATCAGGGAAGTATAAACACTGGTATGGGGGGTATACCAGTGACGCCAGTCCAACCCCCACAGGAGCATCCCAGTCAGGAAGCAGCATCGTGGCAGACAGGGGAATAACAGGAAGAGGGTACCTGACCGACGCTCTGATGGAAACGACCTTGTATGGGCCAACCAATATAGCCGAGGTTCAAAGACTTAAGAGAGGGCCCCCAGCAAGGAGATGGATCGAGAAAACAACCCCCCCTAAATCCCTCGCATGCGAAGAGTCTTCTCATGGCAAACCCCACTAATTGTTGGTTTGCTCTGAGTGTTTTGAGAATGTAAACAGCCGCTCCTTAATGAAACGCTGTGAGAATGGCAGTCTGCACGGCTTAGTAGAGAGGCGATAATAAGCTTTGAAAAATCTCCAATTCACAACGTGTTATTATGGCCGTGGAAGCACTTGCTCTCTAAATCACTCTTAACTGAACCCAGCCACGAAACCGTGGAACTTCCAGCAGCATCATGGGTGAAATATTTGGCTCTAATCCTTTCTCTGTTTCTACACTTTTTTTTTCTCACACCAACTTACTCATCCTTTTTATCTTCACACTCACCTTTTCCTTTGTTTCTCCCCTTTATTTAACACCTCCCCTTGAAGACTTATGCTTACTGAGTGGTTAATGCCATGGTCAGGCATCAAGGGAAGGTCACTCGTTTTCAGCCCCAACAATGGCAGTGCCAGTGGGGTCTAATCCTTCAGGGTGATTGCATCGCTGCTGTCCACTCTTTTAAATATAACCTCCGCTAATTAAGGCTGACAGTGGGGGGTGGCGGGGCGGACATGGATTCAGCAGGTCGCCCTGTTTTGAAGACACAGGACAAGGAGAGGTGGGGTCTCTGGGCATTAAAACCTACCTCCCCCTTCCCTTCTCTTACTCCAAACATGTGGCCCCCCAGCCTCAGGGGCTTGGATTGTTTTTGTGAGCTAGCTAATTGAGGGGGATTTAAACACGGTTCATCTCGGATTAACCTGAATGACAAAAGAACAGAGAGTAGTGGGCTGAGTGTTTGCGGTCAGCACAACAGAACATTAGGCTATAAATCATACTTACAGCACACTTACCTCTTACATCACACACCCACACACAGCCCAGCCATTAGGAAATATGGACATTCACACCAACTCCAGCTGCATCACCACAAGTGTTTATTAAAAAAAAAATCTAGTTAAGTGAGTATGCTTACTTTACTAAGCTAGTTAGTTAAATGAGTAATCTGTAATATATTTTCTGTGATAAATCATAAAATGACCAGATTGCATCAGAGATCAAGAAACGCATTAAGTTGAAATACTCTCTGACAGTACCACCACAGCCTCGGTGTCCTTCGAAATTTCTATTCTGGGCCAGAAATGTTTTAGTTTGCCCGTTTCACATTAATCAGAGTTCAAGCTAGCGCAGAATGTTTACTGAATGAGTGAGTGTCTATGTGTTTATGAGTCTTAGCAAATCATTGCTAATCTTGTAGATGGAGTTGATGTTTATAACAGTTAATTGAGCAATATGTTAGTGGAGTCTGGCAGGCAGTGAGACAGACAGACACTTAAAGTACAGAGTGTGTATTTTCAGAGCAGTAGATGTTTTTTCAGGATAACAGGCTTAACTTTACATTGAAAGACAGTTGACAGTTATGATCAACCTACAGTGAAGGAGTCGCCCTAGTTTGTTATTGTCAATTTCCGATAGTATATCAGATCAGATTAGGTTAGATAGTATATTAAATAGGATTTCAACCTATTTAATATGCAGTCTATGGCTCCACCTCCGTATTTGGACTTCAGTACCCATTTTTGCAAGTGCAGTTGCTACATATTGCTCATTTGAGCTAAAGTTTTATTTGCTAGTCTTATTTGCTCCTCACCTTTACCGTGTTAACCCTTGCTTGTCATGCCTGGTCTTTGCCTCTCTGCTGCTTTCAGTTTCTTGCTCTCTCTGTACTCTGGCATTTCTTTTTTGATTTTGCTGAGGTATTTTTACTTAGTCAGTCAGGTCACTTTACTTTAGCAGCCCATGTGTGTTCTGCACATCTGACTGGCCAAGTGTTTAGCAGCGGGGTTGATGTACCAGATGACAAGTTGAAATGTGTTTTAATGACAACAATAAATTTATTTATTATGTAAAATAAATGGTATTGTCAGTAATATTGGTCAATAAGAAAATTGTTGTACTCTATCTCATTTAAGGATCAACCATAAATCTTTACATGGGCACCCCGTGTGCTTTGAGCCGGGGTCATCTGTATCCTGTTATCCCTTTTCCATACACATGTGTTGGCTTGTGTTGTCAGTTTTAATCAGCATGTCAGCACGGCAGGGATTTTCATCTCCATTACAGGAGAGTCACCTGCTTGTCTTTTAGCTGAAGACGAGCTTAGCTTGAGCCAAGCAGCTGTAAAACAGTGGATAAACACCTCATTTCCTATAAATCTTTCACAATAAAAGTTTCCCCCTTATTTTGTTACCAATAAGCCTTTGTTAGGAAGCAGCAAAATCAGGAAAATTATGGCTGAAAGCAAACTTTAAACGGTCAAATAAAGCAGACACCTTGAAGTACAAACAGCAATGTAACAGAGAAACTAATATGAGACCACATAGATTCAGTTAGAAGCTGTAAAAGCACTGAGACCTGAATACACAGAGACTTTTAAAAATGTCTTTCTCTCTCCTTTGCTTTCTGCTTGGTGGAGGGTCCAGCACGCTTTGGCCCCACTCCAGAGAAGGTCCATCTCGGGTGCAACTCTGCACAGCTTGGTGTGTTATAAGTGGTAATGAAAATGCAAATCAGTCATGCAATCAATGGTTTGACTCAGTGGGGACAGAAGTGTCAATTGAAAAGCCCCATTTGACTGTGACTGTGGGCCTACCCACACAACACTGTGCTCTCCCACAAACACCACACCATACCAAAACTAATGATTATTTTCATTTTTGATTCATATGGAAATTATTTTCTTGATTATTTTTGATCCAGAGTCATCATGTTTTGGTTTTTTTTGTCCAAAACCCCAAAGATTACATAATTATTTAAAACAGAAAAAAACCCAGCACATCCTCACATTTGAGAATCTGGAACCAGATAATGGTTTGTTTACTCCAAGAGATTTGAGTGTTGAGCTCCATAAAGTTGAATGACTTCTGAAAGGCAGATTTGAAAAAGAGATTCCCAAAGAAGAATCCAGTGGCTGAGATATCCTGACTTTTAGTTCTACAAACACTGTAATCCCACATTTCCCATAATTCAAGTGGACAGTCTCTCGCCTAGGGGTGCAACTTTAATGCATTTACTTTAACCAATAGTTGAACACGTTAACAAGAAATGATTGATTAATCATTAATAATTAATAAGATACAAAATGCGCTTTTTCTTTGTTAAAGTTTTATTTAAACAACTGTAATGACACAGTAGTTATGTGAAACATTAATTTATGAAGCACTAACTAATTGTTGCAGCTGTAAACGTAGGCTTCCTGTTACCAGCATGAAGTTTGCCCAAGGGTCATCTGCAAGTGTCATTGTGACATCATCAGGGTTATTTTTCTTGTACGTGACAAAACTCCCCAAGCGCCACAGACAACATTACACAATTGTTTTCTTAGCCTGAGGAGCATTACGACAAGAAGATTGGCTTTGACTTATAAAATCCTTATTGCATATAACCTTCTTGCATGATGGACTAATCACTTAAATGGCAAATTGTTTAACCACTACACCATAGCAAAGGCATTTATTTAAAGGAATATCAGGTCATTTTTCATATTTTTTTCATTCTTACATGTTTTTGATTAATCTGGTTTGAACAGACTAAATGTGATATAAATGTGTGCTGTTTGCGTTTGAACAGATTTACTTCCCATTCTTGCCGCTGGTCAGAAACCCCACTGACCTCCTTTATTTAACCTCCTTTCACCTCAGGGTCACAGTTCAAACGAAGCACTAAATCGAGCAGGAGAGCTCAGTTCAGACATTAGAAAAAATGTGACGTTTGCTCACTGAATTTGAGTTATATCGGGGTGATCTGAAACGTCACAGAACTGTTCGTCAGATAGAAAACTTTCCCAATTCCCAGGAGAAGAGAGATCAGTTTCAGTGGGAGTCTACATGACTCAGCCAGGATGTGTGTGAGCTTGTGGGGGTGTGATTGAGAGGGTGGGCGGGGTTGATTTTCTGCCTGTGTGTGTGCATGTGTATGTTTGTGTGCGTCAGTGTTTCTTCCCAGTAGACCGCTGTAGTAAACAGAGTGAACATCTCAGCTCTGACACGTTCTGTCGAACGGGCCTGTCAGATTAACTCCGTCCGGTGTTTTCAGCCTGAAGATCAGGATTATTTTTAAAGCACTGACACTGACACACACTCATCTGAGGGACTACAGAGCAAGTTCAATTCAGTTTGGGACTAAAACGTTCACCACCAGCTGTTTATTGGACCTTGGAGATATTGACTGGCTCTTCTACTGAAACCCAAAGGGGTTTCCTTTCCTGGAAAGTGGAGTTTTCTATGGTGGGTAAATGTAATGTTAAGACCAAGCTTCTCTTGGATTCTACTGTAACAACACTTAATGAATATATGTTGTGCTGAGTGTTTGTGTCTAGAGACACTCGTATGCATTCTTCATTCATTCTCTGTAAAAGGAACGCAGATATAAAGTAGGACTGCAGCAGTATTGTTTTTGTTCCATTGATTAATCTGATGTTGGGCTGAGCACATTATCAATATTATGTCGACATAGGGATATGAGACTAGATATCGTTATGTTGTGATATGGCACAAGCGTCGTCTTCTCCTGGTTTTAAAGGTTGCATCACAGTCAAGAGACTTAATTTTTTGAACTTGCCAGACTGTTCTAGCTTTTCTGTTATTTCCCTTTAGCCACTTAGTCATTATATCCACTTTACTTATTAGGGATTACCTGATATGTGTTTTTTCATGGCCATTACCGAATATTAATAATCAATGAAGCCGATATTTGGAATTGCTTGGAATCTTAGTGAAAATCTTGGTGGCAAAAGTTAGAATAATTTAGAATAACAAGAACTCAAACACAAAACTTTATTAAAATGCCTTTAAGCACGTCTAATTAGGCTAGCACTCATGACGAGTAACTAATCAGAGAGCGCTGTGGGTGGGACATTGAGTGAGACCACAGAATGGCGACCACAGACAGAGAGAAGTGGCTGCAGAGACAGTCGCATATAGCATATAGCAACGGGAGAAAAAAATCAGTCGGATGATTGTCCAAAAATAGCGTCAATATTTTGTGAAAGCACCAATAGTCATTCCTACAATATTGTCACAATATAGAATTATTAATAATTTATAAACAGCGGTTTACTGTTGCGTCTGTAGTACACCCACCCACCATTAGCTGAAGCAGTTCTGTATTTTGATCTCGAAAATCAAAATAAGGTTGTATGTTAGCTGTGTCAGAATTAACTGGCATATAACCAACATACATAATGTCACATAAATGTATTTTTGATGTGTCAAATAACTCAAATCAGTCATCAGATGGGAGCATTGTATAACCACATTCAACACAGGCATGTGGACGTTAACCTGCGAGAAGAGCCGCCTGCTAGCAGTGCTAATATTAGCCACGCGTTTGGGCAAACCAATATGGCATTTTTTACCACCTCTGAGTGCGATTCAGATTAATGGACAGGGAAGTTAATCATTAGTTGGGGTGTCACAATTTCAATATTAAATTGATAATTGTTGGAAATGGGTGTCCAATTTCAATAATCTCACAGTATTTTTATTACTTTCCACCCCCGCCTACTTGTGGCGCCTGGCGAGTGTCCAAAGGAAAAAAAACAACAACTTCCAACACTTTATAGGTGACATAGCTTTCCTTATCAGCTGTTATATCACACCTGACACCATATAGAATGTTAAAAAAAATGAATTTGAAAATGCAAATGACAGTTGTCATTAATAGTCTTGAGAGGGACATAGCCAACAGTGCTAAAATATGTTTAAAATGAAATTGCAAGTAAAATCGAATGAAGTGAAATCAAATTAGGAACCTCGGTAAATCCGTTAATCAGCTAATTGTTTGCAGCTCTAACCTAAACATTCAACGTTTGCATTAAGACAGATCTTCATTGGTGGCTCTGTTTTTGTGAGATACCTGTTTCTTTTTCTCTGTCTGTGTGAGGCTGTGAAGGCAGCACGCATTCACGTCTGTGCACAGCAGTACACCAAGTCTATTTTTCCTCGTATGTCTGCATATTTCACATCTGCTTCTTATATCAACAGACCAGTGTACCCCCTGGCACCCACCAGCTTTCTCTGCTTTTCATATTCCTTTATACCAAATTGGAAGTGGTTTCCAAATAATCAATTTCCATGTCATATTTTGGAGCAGCTTGTGTCCAAATCACAGCTCTAATTTGACTTGGAATACCCTGCTCTTCTTTTTTTTCCTCTCACTTCCTCCTTTTTTGGTCTTGTTCACCGCCCTCCTGTCTGTCTATCTCTCTTTCTTCTCCTGCCCTGAAGCTATGGATAGGAAGGCTCGGTTGCGTCATAGTCCAGCTAACATTGCCTGAGACAGCAGCAGTCAGTACACTTGACTTTGTCAGAGCAGCAGAGAGAGACCAGCTGCTGGTGAGTGGTGCTTTTCTCATGTACTCTTATTGATCATCTGGGACTGAGTAGTGTCGAGCGTGGCAGTGTTTAGTTTTTCACTTCTAAGAGGATTTAGTGGTGTTTCTCTCCTCAAGAGGCAGGTCGAGTGTGTTGTTTTTCCTCAGTGACGACACGGTGACAGTGGCATGTGTCATTTGGGCATCATGTAAATATTTGACTGTGCTGCTGCAGGGGTTTGGGTCAGATGTGTTTCAGCAGGAATAGACCCAAAAACAATTAAAGCAAATTGAAATCTTTTTAGCTTTTTAGCTTAATTGAAACTTCTTGGACACAGTAATTATGTTTCCTATGATTTTTTATGATGAAAAAGTCATGGTCATAGAGGATGAAAATTCAACTTTGTTGCTAAGAGTTGCATGTTGTGCAGTTAGCATAATTAGCTCATTATGTATTAAAATGAAGAGGAAAACGAACAATTGTAACAGACTTCTCAGGGTTAGTTTATTTTAATTTTAATGTTAATAAACATAATTAAAAGAGCTTTGTATGAGGTGTTTTTACTAGCATGATGTTACTATATTCTTAATAGTGAAAAGCAAAAAAAAACCAAAAACTATCCTGCATCAAGGAGGTTAACTGATGTTTACAGTTGCAATCATACCTAAGCTATTCTTGTTGGCTAACCAACTACAAACAAATAGTAAGAAACACAAGCTTGTTGTGAAAACTGTATCAGATAGCTGGTAGTCTGCATATCATTTCTCATAAAACTTTTTATTTATAACATGTTATGAAACATTTGGGGCTCAGTCTCATCTGCTAAGCCTATAGATGATATTTTAAACATGAAAGTTAATAGGGTTCAACATTACTGGTTTGCATATAGGCCATATAGGGATTTCAAGTAGACTGTTTGCTTTAAAATGTGTCCAAATTCAACCTATAAAGAAATTAAGACAGACTTTGTGGTTGTTATTGTGGCAGATTCAGTTTATGCTTGGATTCAGTTGAAATAAGGGACCATATGCAGTTGTCCAATAGGAATATGAGGAGGTAATATTATTCTTGGGCAAACTTTGCTGCATGTTGAAACATACCTTTCACTGGAATGCATCGTCTGCCTCACAAAAAAAGGAGTTACAGTATTTCCTGTGAGCATGTTTGTTCCTGAGTTTGTTACTTTCTGTGGCAAAAGCTCAAATCTGGAGTGGTTGAGTGCCGTCAAGATGGACCTCGGATCAGCGTCTGATTTCATCTGCAGATTATTTGCATATCGCTCCGCTGTATGTGATAGCGGCAGGGGATAAGGGATAACAGATATGTGACAAATGTTGCTGTCATTCACTGCAGACTTGATGAATATTTGGCATCAGCACACCTGTAATTTGCACATTTTTTGCCAGAAGAGAAATGCAAATGTTCCAAAATGGAGTTTGGGGTTATTAACTTCTGCTGTGTTGCAGTGTAATTATTTAAGTGATGTCATTGTGTAAACAATACACAATGACCCCACTTCTCCTAAACGTCAATAATGTGTAATCTGGGAAAAAAAACACTCCTCTTCCTCTATGTGTCACCATGCAGAGGAGGATGACTTTACTAAAGGTTGTGTACAGCTACACAGTTTGTAATCTGGCATTCAGACACTATTAAACAACCAAATTAGTCACACAAACTGATCCCGACCCTCATATGAGCATCATATACTGGTCATGATGTGTTCTCACGGTAGCGATTGTGATTAAGATTTCATTTTCAGAGTTTTGACCACCTTGTTGTACACACCAAGTTAATTGTTGAGATCTAGAAAAGCAGTGACATTAAAAGAAGCCACAGATAAAGTGATTTAGAACTGACCAAACTGCTGTCTTGCTAATTGGCTGATTGCTCAATCCCTTCCTCAAACAGCGATTGTCCCATCATAACTTAGCAACTGTAACTTGGCACAGCTGACTCATGTAACTTTGGATTTCTTCACATGTTGAGGTGGTCCAGTCAGAGCAAAATTTGGTTTGTTTAGAGTTTGGAGGGTGATGTCTAGGGCTGCATGAAAGGGGATTATTTTGACAGATATTGCGATATGATTCGCGATTAACAGGAATTCTCATTTTTGCGTCTCAGTTTTAATTTTCACTGAAAAAAACAAGCAAACTGTGTGACATTGTTGGGGTCTGTACCAAACAAACATTTTCTTTTCTTATATCTCGAGAACAAGACACTACAGTACTTCATTATAATGCTGTTTTATCAAACATTTTTACTTTATCAAAATATTGCAGTCTGCAATTTGGAAATTGCACAACAGCAGTGATGTAAAGAAATTGATTAAACAGTGTTGGCATGCCTGGCTACTACCTATAGTAGAAACCTAACATAACTTCTACAGCCAAACACCGTTTAATCAGCTGACTGGAGTTACAGGTTATGTGTATTGATATTGTGTAATATTAGAGGAAGACTTATTCAGGACCTTACTACATCAGTTTAGTCTAACATTAGTAGCTTATGTTGTGCTGCTTTTTATTTTGTCATCTTGTCATCTAAGATAGCTTTACAGTACATTTGCCAAACTCATGCTTTAGTCCTCACACTCAAATACTTTTCTCTTGTATAAGTAGAATATAGGCGACTATTTGACACAATAAAGTATAAATTGAACCTTTTTGTTGCTCGACCAGGCGTAATTTTCCATTGCAAGCATCAAACAAGGTTGGTGGAACGTAGTAATCCATCACATTTTTATTTACAATATTGTACTGTATTACGTGGCCGAACATGCTCTACAGTTCAATACAAACACAGTGCTGCTTCATATTTATTTTGGCTTCAACAGTGAGGATGCTAACTTTTTGCAGGGGACAGGTAGCTTTAGTCTTAGCCTTTTAGCATTATAGTTGTAACACAAGTTAGCTGCAACCATGGGAACATCATCTACAGATTGAGTTTTCAGCCAAATCACTGTGTTAGCATGACTAAGCTGGCTAGATACAGCTGATAAAATCCGCTTTTGACAGTCGTCATTTCAGCTGACAAAATTGACAGCTACCAGCAAGAAATAAGTGCCCACTTTTGTTTACTTTAGTGGGAAATCAAAGTCCCATTGTTTCTACTCACTACTTATTTTGAGTTGTAAATTTGTTCCTGTTATCACTGTAAACGACATATGTGCCGGCATGGGAACAGTAACTAGGGGTGATGTGGCTTAGCCAGTGGTCAGCTGTTTCTGTTTTTTGTTGGATTTGTTGCGATGATGCCGTATTCCCAGGCCTAATCAATTAAGAGTTGTAAAGTTGTAATTCGCACAAATGATCCTTCAAAGTATCAGTTCCATGTGTTTAATGTACAGTTTGACTTATGGGGATCATTATATACACCTGCTGTCATTGTTTTATTTTCACTCTCAGTTATTAGCTCTGAATGACTTCATCCCCTGTTAAACACCCCTTCTCATTCTACATTTGATGTCTGTTAGTGAATGAATACTCACCAGATTTACCACTGCGGGTCCTTTGATGAACATACTTAACATGTGTTTGGGTAACACACGCACACACACACACTCTCTCTCCTGACACAACAAGTGCCTCTGTTTGAGTAAATCCATATGTGTGCAAGGCGTTCAGGGCTGTACGGTACCAGAATGAGGGAGAGTCGGTTAATAGGGAACAGGCATGCAGACAGGCAGGCAGTCGTGTTGCATAACGGCCGCAGTAAAAAACCAGGTCCTGGCTCTCCTCCTCCGCCTCCTCACCCGGCCAGAGGACAGATGGCGGCAGAAGAAAGCGAGCGAGCGGCAGCAGCTCTCTCCCATGCCACTCCTCAACAGATGCATCGCTTATTTATTGAAAAATAAATCAGACTCGGGCCAGGCCTGCCCAGGCTCCCCCTTTGATCTCCTGCAGCCGTACTGGGCACTGTTTTCAATCCCACCTACTGGGCCACAGCTAATGGCAACTCTGTGTAATGTTTAGGAAAGCAGGCTCTCTCCAGCATACGAAGAGAGGCCCTATGGGGTCGTGTGCTCTGCTCCCAAGACGACAATGAAAATTGGCTCTTTAGAAAAAGGTAGCAGAGTTTGACCTGCTTTCATCTCTGTCAGCTCAGCTTGATGTAAAGCACGCTCAGCTCTTAAAACCTTTTCTTTGACGATCAGTCATCCTTAATGCAGCAGATAATGTACAGTTAGTTGCAGTTAAGAACTAATGATTGACAGCACAGTTGCATGCAGGAACATGAATGGCTGGAGAGAAAGTTACTGTGAGAATCTTAGAAGATGAGGTAGGAAGCGTGGAGTTGGAATATTTCAATGTAAAACTGATATTATCTGGAACAGAGCCCTAATTGGTATCATTGGTAACACCTGTGTTTATTATTTCATAGTACATGAAATAGGAGGATAAATGGCAGGTGTGAAAAATGTCTTGAATGTAAGTTAAAAATAGTGAACATTTGCTTTGTTCTAGCTTCACCAGTGTTGGGATTTGTAACTTTTCTTTGTCTTATAGCATTATAAAATAAATTACTTGAGTTTTTTTTAGTTGATTTAAATAAATAAATAAATAAATAAAAAGCAATATGGAGATGACTCCTTGAGGTTGGGGAACTTCTTTTCTGACATTTATGGATAAATTATCAGTTGACTAATTGAAAAAACAACTTATTACAGGCCTGTAATAATACACTTACATTTCTTGTAAGGACATATCTTCTGTAAAGACTAGTAATCATCTTCAAGTCATTTTTTTTGCATATTGAAGTAAATATTGTGACCTTTGCCATGCATGAAAAAGAAACGGGGATCAGTATCACATAATATGAAAAGTTTTGTTTTTACGTTATTATGGCATACAAACCTTTTCACATTAGAACAAGAAACTTTTCTTACAACAAAACATTAATTATCTTGTTACTGTGATAACTTATATTGTTATGATGTAATACATTTCACATAATGTGAATGTTATAACAAATAGTTATCACATCATAACATGAAACGTTTCACATTACAATAAGATAAACAGTATATTGTTAAAGAAAGAAAAGTTTCTTGTTATAACGTGATAAGTTTGTATTTTGTAATAGTATGTTGTTTTTACATGATTTTTCTTAATATAATAATAAACTTTTCACATTATAACCTCATATTAATCTGTTTTTTTTCCTCTGGCATGGCAGCAATATGCTTCTGCACTCAGCCCCAATATTGATATTAATTAAATGAAATTGTCATTCAAAACAAATTAAAAACCGTCTGTTAGGATTTCTGTTTCTTTTGTTTTGTTTTGTTTTTTTTGTTTTTTCTGCAAAATCAGTGCAATTAACAGAGAAATATTTAACTTTATTTGCATTGGACATGGTTTGGTACACCTGTGTTTGTGCAGTCTTTGTGCACTCTGCACTGTACTGTATTGATGTATGCAGCAGTCAAAGGTCAGCACATCAGTGTATTTGACTGTGAAAATGAGACAGTGGTTGTCTCTCTTTGAGTCGTAGACTATGAACCACTGATGATGTGTACTTGTGTCTGACTTTTGGGTTATCTTTGATTAGTTTGATGTTGTAGACTGTATGAGTTGGTCTGACCAAAGTCTGTCTGGATGTTTGACTGACTTCACTGCAGTCATACTATTTGAACAA
The DNA here is from genome assembly GCA_027495735.1 of Lutjanus campechanus. Classification (NCBI taxonomy): domain Eukaryota; kingdom Metazoa; phylum Chordata; class Actinopteri; order Lutjaniformes; family Lutjanidae; genus Lutjanus; species Lutjanus campechanus. The sequence goes on from JAJHUR010082235.1 coordinate 36,224, forward strand.
GACCGTGCATGACTCTGCCTCGTTCGTCTAGTGCTAACCAATCATTTGCGTGTGTGGGTGTGTTATTGGGATGCACTGGAGCTCTTATCTTTCCACTGTATTTTGTGTTAAAAAAGAGAAATAACAACACCAGGGTGGGTTTCTGAAAGAATAAAGAGAGGGCGAGAGGGTTGACATGAAGCTCCTGTGAGCCGACTCCTCCGGTCCCTCGTGACTGATGAGGAGGAGCAGCGTTAATGCTAACATAACTCACCGCTGAGGAGAATCTCCACCAGTTGCCAAATCAGTGATGACTTTCGTGTTAGGACAGGACCTTGAAGCAGACTTTTCTGTGGGAGTGGAGTGATGGTAAGCATTAAAGTTGGCCCTTGTGATTAAACACATCGTACCTGGTTGTCACCCACAGTCTCAACAAAGACTGAAGAGCAGTGAGAACGGACAGACGGTACCAAACAGTATTCTCCATTGTCCCCAGTATGAAGCATTGGTTAAGCTGTTGTGCTTTGTGTTGATTCAGGCTGGCTTTGATTTCAGGTTTTCTATAGTGTGTGTGTGTGTGAGGGCTGATGATGGCCGCTTGGAACAATGACAGGGAATTGAGTTTGCTCTATGGGTGTGGTGTGGGCACCACCATGACAAACAGCTGTGTGCGTGTTTATGAGTGTGATAGTGAACATTGCATGTGGGAACTCATGTTTTCACAATATGTCAATAAAAGATAAGATTTTTCTTCTATTAAATGCAGTAAATGTATGTGGTTTACATTAACTGCCTCCACACACTCAGTCTGACACATACACATTACAATAAGCATAACACAATAAAACCTTTAATAAAAGCTGGAGCATATTTCCTCTCTTGGTCAGCTCTATCTGTTAATTCTCATATAGTATGTTACTATACATCTGGTTTGTAAGTCATTGTCTTATGTTGACATTAATTTATCCACCTTTAGGGTTGGTTTTAATAGCGGGTTACACTTTGACACCAGTCCTCAGTGTGTAAAATACCCACATTTGTTAAGCGTCGACACTTAACAAATCTCTTCGCAAACATTTCATCTCCAGGATACTGAAAACCCTTGAAAACACTTGAGTTTTAATGTGGTGTTTTCAAGGTTGTAAAAGTGCTTTGATTTTGGATAACATGCTTGAGACTGCATAAAACTGTACTGGTATCACATTCATAATAAATTGCTATCTGACTGGTCACGTCACTTTAGAGAAATAAAATTAATCAGAGAGCCTATTTGCTTTTTGTACAAAATGATGACGACTACGATCGAGTCTACATGCGCAGCTACACTTAGTGTGATTTGTCTGCCTTTTTAAAATGTTTGCCCTTTGATGGAAACAGGAAATAGGAGATTAACAGACAACGACATGTCAGGAAGTTGCCGTTGTAGTGATGATGGCTTGAAAATGAAAAACACAAATTATGGTGGAAACGAGTGTGAAATCCTTGAGCAGCCTGCTGTCTGCAAAAAGTGCAGCTTCTCCACATGGGAGATTCATGTGAAGTGTAAGCCATAGTAGAGCTAACGTAGGCTAACATTAACATTAACGTTACACTAAAATTGGCTGTAAATTTGTTTAGCTGGCAAAGCTCGAAAAGGTGTAGGAACACTGAACCTCTCATCCCTCTTTTTTTAATTGGACAAATGAAATGAAGACAACGTAGCTTATCGTTTTAGTATGCACTGACTGTTGCTTTCACCGATTAAAAATGAGCAGATTATATCAGCTCTAACTAACTATCGTAACAGCTTAATGAAACGTTTGGCTGGTTAATCTACTCCCTGATAGCGGGTGTCTGTACTCGGCCTAGCCTTGTCCAGGAGTGTCTCATCCACTGCGGGGGAGGGTTTCCATTGAAAAAGCTTGGAGCACTTCTCTTTAACAGAGGTGTGTCGGTTAGCCAGACATACATTTGCCAAAACTAAGCTCTTTGTCCTCAAAAGAAAAAAAGAAAACATTATTACAGAACACTTCCATTTAAGAATAAATCTCACCTTTGTGAGCTTTTGTACTGGAACCATCCGGGACCGTCTCCCACGCATTGAAAGAGACTAGGGGGCCACAGTGGGCCAAAGTTTATGAGTAAAAAGAAGCATCTCTCTGTAAAACCACCAACTGTATGTGAACTGAGTGTTTTTGTAGTTCAATAAAACAAACAGAGTGGGGCCTCACTGACTGCGTCATGTCAGTATTAGGAGAATCCAGTCATGTCAACGTTTTAAAGTTTATCAACTCAGCAGTTTTGCATCAAAACCATCAATATTAGGAGCAAAAGTCCCAATACTTGTAGTGAGGCTTTCATATTTTGTGCTGCTTATCTTATTTTCAGATTTGTAGCAAAGATCACTAAAGCTGTAGCTACAGATCTAAATTGAGTCTTTGAGTTTTAATGACTTATAACATTAGTTACTTACAGATGTTAGAAACTAAACCTATTCGGATTTGATAAAATGCTATCAGACTCCAACTCTATCAAGTTTTACTCAACCAAACAATAGAAGCCTATTATCTCTCTGAAGATACCCGGTGATAATTGGCTGCGAGAGAAACTATAGCCTCCGGCTGATGTACCCTCTTTTACTCCTCAAACACACACAGTGATGCATGCGATTACATAAGTGCTAGGTGTGCTCTGGCAGGACAAGCTGTTCCGGAGGAGGGCTGAGTGAGGTCGGAGTGGGAAATGCACTCAGGTTGCAAACCGATAGGATGTGGAGATCATTACTGAGCAGATTCTCTATCCGCTCCGCACAGCAGCCCTGTGATGGATGGGCCTCGTATCGTATCAAGTCAGATCTGTAATCTGGGTTTGAATTTATTTGCGGCCTTTCCCCTCAGTGCATCACATAATTCCATACACAAAGACTGATTACCCACAGATTTTCCAGCTCGTGAGGATGTGGCAAGCCATCCAAATGTATTTAAAATTGTCCTTGGGAGCCAGAAATGTGATGGTGGTGAGGACATTGCAGCCAAATTGAACTGCTGGGCTGTTGCTTTAAAACCCACAAGCATTAATTATAAATCCTGTTTAAAACATTTGAATCTAAACTCACTATAACTATTCCCCATTTTAATGTTTTTAGCATCTGCTGTGTGATGTAATCTTGTGCTGTGTACAGCCATAATAAGATCAAACTCTTATTTATGTCTGTGGCTACAATATGTGTTTTAAAGTGCGTTGGAATCGCCTTCATACGTCGCGTGCCAACGTTTGGAGGATTAAGTGTTAAGGTAATAATCCTGATTCACCTCAGAAGACTCCAGTCATCGTCTTCCAAACAAGAAAGGCTTTATTACAGCTGGTGCGCTGTTCATCGATGACACAGCCTCAGAGCGGGCATGCCTGTGTTTGTAAGTCCCTGTACGTGTGTGTGTGTGTGTGAGTTTGTGGGAGTGTTGCATGTTTGCAGGATGTGTGGAAACAAGGGTGCATAAGCAGGTGCCACGTGGCATCAGGACGTGCTAAGCCAAGGCGAGGGCCGCTATGGGGCTGGTGTGTGTTCTCAGCTGTTAGAGAGGGGGGATGAAGGTGTGTGTGTGTGTGTTTCTTCTGCAGTCACTCATGCTCCCCCGAACCTCCCCTCTAATCCGGCGAGATCTGAGAGCAGGCATGCAGGGGACACACGCGACACACTCTCACATGACACATGTTGTCTCGCACACATTCATGCACTCGCAGTGTGGGGCACGCATGGCCTCCTATCAGCTGTCCGCCACAGTCACACGGTTCTCTTACAGTCAGCTTCACTCCTCCTCCTCCTCCTCCTCCTCCTCCTCATCCTCCTCCTCCTTGTTATGTTGAGAAAACTCCTCCAGATCCAGAAACAGACGGATAATGAAAGTCAGGTTGTCCTCATACCGGAGTATCAATCATCCGTCTCATTGATAGGAATGTTCAGTATTGCAAAAATCCCTGTTGCACACATTCTGACAGTTGTTTTAGGTGTAAATCTTCAGGTATCTGTCATGAATATAAGATTACAGGCCTTTGTAATTTAGGTTTGTTTGAGTTGTCTCCATACGGTGCTTTTTGTCCACTCACAGAGCCCTTTCTTCATCCTAAGATGCACTCGTTTGTCTTGGCTAAAGCGGCAGATATTTTCAGCTGCTTTAGTTGCAGCAGGAATGTGGACGCCCCGACTTGATAGTGAGGAAGGCCTACCTATCTGGTCTATTGTCTAAATATGGCGTCTGATTTGCTCGTATTTCTCTGGCTCGGCCGTCTGTCTCTGCACCTCTTGGAGAACATCCCACCTCTGTGTGATGGGGCATTTGACTCTGCTACGCGAAAATGTGAGCACATGCATGGACATTGACTTCAGAGAAGCATAAGGAGGTGGTGTTGTAACAGATTTCTGTGACTTGTTTGCTTCTGCCATGAATCTGTGAGGCAGCGTGGTCGTCGAGTTGAGGTCACTGACTCAGTCAGGGGTGAGATGCTTCACTCCTCTGTACCTGCAACTTGAACGTCATTATCTGCAACGATTGAGAAATGTCTTAACCTGAGCAGTACTGTAGTCACCACAGTGAGCACAGGACTGAACAAGATCTCACTTTATTAACAAAAAAAAAATGCTGCTTGTTCCAGGCTGAAAAATCTTAACTAGTGGATGGATTGACAATAATCCCCCCCAGAAGATGAATCCTACTGACTTTGACTTTGGAGATCACCTGACTTTTCCTCTAGCACCATCATCAGGTCAAAATTTTAATATCTCCAATATTTTACAACCAAATACCTTTTAAAGTTTATGTTATTCCCATCAGCCTCGACTGCACTTTGTGGTCTGTGCTGATTAGAAAAAGTTAGCTTGCTAAGATGCTAATCAACTGTAAAATATCCTGCCTCCATTAGATATTAGTTTATCACAAGTGTGTTTTTGTATATATTCTATGTTCTCCATAGAGAATATCATTTGATATATTGTTACCAGAATTGTTTACTCCTGAATATTGGTATTGGCATCAACCCTGAAGCCCTAATCTGAAACAGTGACATATTATAATCTTTTAAGTTGATACAGAATAACGAATATGTTAGCAAACAGTTGCTGTTGCTGAATTTGAAGACATTTTTGTGTCCATTTGATGAAAGTAAGTCCAGCTAGTTACTGATAATCCAAAATAACTACTGAGCGATGCTAAAACACTCCATAGAGGCTTGGGGCTTAATTACTACATGTGATCCCTTCTAAATACAAGTAGTCATGTGATCTGTTGACCATATAAAATATTGTTAATAGTTGAATTTTATTGTCATAGATTTGGCCATTATTTCTATCAGTCATAATAACACTGGAACATCGTGTGTTGCACTTTGTTTTAGTGATGTCACAGCATTCTCAAATCTCAGCAATAACTTAAGTAAGAACAATGTTATCGTAACTGATAGAAATGAGCCAAAACGTGAAAATAAAACCCAAGTTATAATAAAGTGGAGTCATCCTTTAACACAGTTGCTGGAGGAGACCGTGTCGCATTCACCACAGTAAACAAGGCCGTTCTCGTAGCCTCCCTGACTCTTGTCTCAGCCTCTCAGTCTCTTTCTATTTAAAACCTCCCTCTGGTTGGGGGCTCAGAATGGGTATAGTGACCCTGGGTGTATGGGAGGAAGGGAGGAGTCGGTGCTGGTGGTGGCAGAGGACAGAGAAGAAAGGGAGAGAGAGGAAAAAGAGGAGAAGAACCTGGCTGGCGGAGCTCAGAGCGGGGCTGTTTAATCTCTGCAGGACCGTCAGATGGCTTTGACAGAGCACAGGCACCAATTAGGCTGCAAGATTAGGGGGGCTTTGTACTTCTGAAAAGCTTCTGGATGGACCTTTTTTCTTCCTTCCTGCCTTAGGTTTATATCTTTACTGGGACTCCTCACCCTCCCATAACCTTATCCCTCCCTCCCTCCTCCCCTCCCTCCTTCTGTCCTCTGTCAGCTCTGCAACCTGCTCCTTAAAATCTGCGATTATACCTGGCTAGACATTGAGAGGAGTGGATTAATAAGGCAGCTCGTCAGTGTAGCTTGACGGGCACATTGCAGAGTGAATTAGCAGGGCGACGAGGTGGCGAGTTGGATGTTTATTGGGGTCCCAAGTGCCTGCTGGCATGGATATGGAGCCGAACTGCAGGAGTGGGGGAGACTCCTGCTCCAGTCTGCAAAATATAACGGTAGAGTATCAGGGGAGGGGAGTCATTTATATTGTAATCTGAGCAGCTTGATTGCGCTTGCACTCTGTTATGTACAGCTAGAGCATGTGGCAGCGCATATGCATGTGTTATACCAATATAGTTAATCAAAACAGGCCTATATAATGGAGTTTTATCAGCCTGACACTGGACTTTTGGGGCTGATGTAGATATTAGGTAGTAAATTTACGTTTATAAAATTACATTTATTTATGTTAAATGAAGTAATTTGGTGCAGTAACATTATGTTTTAAAGGAGCGATATGTAGCAGTTGCACATGCAGAAAAGAGTACAGCGGTTCAGATGGTGAGTTGGAGCCATAGACTGTATATTAAATAGGTTGAAATCGTAATTAATATACAATGGCTGAAGCTAGTCGTTTCCCCCTGCCCTCTGCAGGGTCTGCAGGCTGCAGGAGCACCGCAGGAGTGCAGGACACAGGCAAAATTTTAAATTAACAAGCAACGATTCCTCCGCTGTAAGTTGATCAGCTGTTTATAACTGGTAGTTTTCTGTCAATGGGAAATTAAGCCCATTATCCTGAAAACACAAGCCCACTGTTACTATACTGGTTACATCTATTTTTTCATTTGGTTCATATATGGTTTCATATGGTTTGGCAAACATTCAGCATTAATTTGAACTCTAACATGAATCAGACAAACAAAAACAGTTATTCTGACCTGGAATAGAAAGTTCACAGAGGGACAAAGCAGATGATGTCAGAGAAGAGAATTCCAACTTAAAATGTTTCCTTATTCTCTGATGACATATCATGGTCATTTTATGATTTATTGCAGTAAATAAATTAGATTTCTCCTTTAACGTTATCTGTGGCTCACCTCACCGCCCAGCGGGCAACTTAGCCATCTGAGCAAGCTAGCTGCTGGGTGCTAGTCATAGTTACACAACGTTGCAAATTAATTCCTCCCATTTCTTTTTCATATGTAGCTATACTGTTACCGTCAGGCCGTGTCTATCAAGTGTGTCTGTGTCTAAATTTACATACAGGAGCAACACACACCAGTGACGAGGATTACAGAGTAGAACTGACCAGTTTCTGTATAACAACAAAGCTAACACAGGTGGTTCTGCAGTATAAACTTTTAAAAAAGCAACAAGAAAAAACTGCATCCAAACAGCTACTGTTATTATTAGTTACTTCAAACAGGGTTTAATGTTCACAGTTTCTCCTGACTGTCACTCAATATTACAACATTAGTCCAACATCACCCCAGCCTGCAGAAGAAACAGTAAACTGTCACTCATATTTTTGATAATTACAATTACGGCTGAAGATTTTGATAAAACATGTAATTGACATTATTTTGACTGATACATACGCCAATACTGATATAGGTCGATATAGCTGTGCTGTGCCGATATTGGCCGATCGATATATCTGTCTGGTTCTAATCTATAGTTGTTGTGTTTACTTGAAAGCTACATTCCCTAGCTTGTGCTCAAACTCCTGTTGTGCGCACACACATGTTTACACACACTTAGATACACAGACACACTGCTCCTCCTGAGTACATGGAAACAATGACAGGAAGTACATTAGCAGGGCCTCCATTGTATCTCCCCATACATCCTCGCTTCCTGAGCTGGGTGTGGGTGATGGCGAGGGGAGACATAGGCAGGGTGGAATGAGGAGATGTAGAAGAGCCCTCTGGTGCCAGCCAGCCACTACCGAGGTGAGGGAAAGAATAGTACGGGGGGTGGGGGGTCGGATCTGTCTGGGCCGAGACAGAGAGATCCTTAATCCTGCTGCCTTCTGCCGCCCGTCGCCTTGGATGCAGAGCCCTTGGAGCTCTGCGGCCTGGACGTCTCCAAGCAGTCGCTGACCTGTGGTCGGTTTTATTGTTTCACCTCTTGGGATACGATTTTGGATTACGTAAGGGTAAGCTGGTCCCAGATCAGCACACAAGGTGAAAAACTAACTTTAAGTCAATTAGTTGTCATCCCACAGAGGGGGACAGATGGTGGGAAGGTGGGAGTGACCAAACCTCAGGAATGCCCGTGGCAGCCTCTGTGGTCATTTAATTGTGGCAGAAACAATAGTGAAGCAGGGAGCTGTTTATTCTAAATGTGTGTGACTGTTTTACCCTTTTCACTGTGGCTCAGTCTGTTAAAATGTTTTTGTGTTTTAAAAGGACAGTTCAGCCCAGAACTGGCCTTGGATATTGGCCATAGAGATGTCTGCCTTCACTTGAATATAATGGAACTAAATAGCACTGGGCTTGTGATGCTCTAAGCGGCTAGAAAATACATTTGAAAAATTCTCTTTCCAGAAAATGTGACCCGGTTAATCCAGAGACCTTGTTGTGAGTAGTTTAATGTAGGAACTACTTTCTTTCTAGTAGAAAGGTTGTAGATTGTACTGCAGAATGAAAGAAGTTCTTACATGAAACTGTTCACAACAAGGTCTGCGGGTTATCTTGAGTAACCAGGTCATGACTTCTGAAACGAGACAGTGCTGTTTAATTTTTCAAATGTATTTTTCTGATGCTTTGTGCACCATAAGCTGAGTGCCATTTATTCCCATTATATTGGAGGGATGGCAGACATTTCTACGGAACACATCTCCGAAACTCAACACCTCACACCATAACTATTTAGGTAACAGGAAAAATATGTAATATGTGATTTTGATTTCGGGGTGAACTGTCCCTTTACTGCAGGGACCTTGGCCTTGTGATCTTTCTCTTATTCTCTTTTCTCCTCTGTTTCTGCTTTCAGGTTTGCCACCACCCAGACTGCCTAGACCTGAATAGCAAAAGCCCCCTTCACCTGTGTGAGTCATGTGACTCACGCTGCCATTCAGAGAACTCAGACAACATGCACTTTGACCGGCACCCCCGATTTGACTTACAACCTCAAGGTAGACCTTCAGTACTTCTTTATTTGGTATTCCCCCTCTTTCAGTGATGTCATGCCCATTGCCTCATTACAGGATCTCACTGTGTAAATATCAAGGACACTGAGTCCAGTCGTTGTCTACATAAGGCAAAAGATGTGAAACATCCTCTTTTCCCTTATGGTTCTTGTGAAATTCTGACTGTTATGATTATTTCATGTATGCTTGAAAAAGCTAGTTAACCTCTGAATGTGACTGTGATTAAAGGTTTGTTCACCCAAATAATGATAAACGTATTTTCTCATGCATCTTTAGTTCTAAAACATCCTAATAATCTGACTAAGTTCCAATTTTGTTTTACTTCATTCATTGTGTTTACATTGGTCAATTGCTTGTATTAATAGCGGAGAACATATCCGTGCTGTCAACGCTATTTTCATGGACGCGGAAGCTTAAGTGGAGGTTGCTATGAGCAATCAACTTTATATTAATTTTTTATATTCCAACAACCTGTAAAGCTTCTTTGTAAGTTTCCATGGTCACATTAAACATCCAGTATGGGCGATTCGTCAATGTAATCAACATTATGGAAATTATGGAACGTCGATTTGTATAACATTGCAGGCTCTGCAAATTGGGCACGGCTTAACGTTATCTCAGCAGTCGGCTACACCTGCTTTGCTTGAACACTTTTTGTGAAAACACCAGAGTGCTTGGTTAAGACGGCAGCGACAGCAAGGCAGCAGAGTCCTGTTATGTTACATTACTTGTTTTCAGCAACCAAGCATGATGCAATAGGATTATCACATTGCCCCATTATTATATAAATGAGACAAGTTTTTTTAATATTAGGGTAAATTTTTACACCAATCAAGTAATTTAAGAAATAGAATAATCAATAAATGAGTTGTTTGCTTCATCAGCTAATCAAACCAAATAATTGTTAGATTAAGCAATTAAAAGATATTAATTAAGTGCAGCCCGAGTGCTGATCTCATCTAGTTTTGTGGCTGTTTTTTAGTTGAGTTGGAGGCAAGCTATACAGGAAGATGACAATGTCTTTCTTAATTCTGCCTATAAAGATCTGATTAGTTAATAGTTTTTTTCAGCTGACAGAAACTTCCCTCAGTAAACAACATGCATACAAGGCTGGTGCCTTAAGATTTTTCTTTTTTACTTAAGAAGTTTGACACTGACCCCTTGGCTACAACTTGAGTCCTGCCTTTTAGCCAGTTTCTTCTATCTACATTTAGTGAATTGGCACTATTGAAAATATGTCAAATTGGCCAGTAGCAGTTCCTGTTAGCAATGTGCCCATGGATGTACAGACAACTATCACTGCATTAGTTTGATAGTGTAGAAAATTAAAACACATGAGGATTCTCAGGCAAGTTCTGAGGTTATAAAGAGTGTCATTTTTTTCTGTGGTTTCTAAGCAGATTCTTGGATGTTTAAAGGAAGGACTTAACTGATAATTATCACAATAAACCTCTTATTCAGAATAACAAGGACACTGATTCCTCAGAAACAAATATTTCAAAATCTGGACAAATTAAAGCAAAACTGTCTGCATGGCTTGAAACACCAAGAGGCAGAGAGAAAATCTGTTTCTTTTTAATTTGGGTGAACCGAACCATTTAAAGCTTGATATTAAATGTTGCCTTAGTTGTGATCCAACAGAAGGAATGACTGCTGTGTTTTCTTAACCTTCAGCCTCCATCCTGGCTCGGAACGTGTCCACACGCTCCTGTCCCCCTCGCACCAGCCCCCCCTCCGACCTGGAGGAAGAGGATGAGGGGAGCAATGACCGCGGGTCAGTAACCCTCCGTTATGTCACACTAGTGTTCATGTATTCCTGCCTGTCAGTGGAGTTCATGTCTTTCCATACTGGAAGTTACAGCTATGAAATGTGTGTCTCCTGACAGAGTTTGATCACTCCTTTTTCAAAGTGTCCATTGTTAAATTAAACATTTTTTGCCTTACTGTGTGACTGTTTTGCAGGGAGCGTAAATCAGGGGGGATGAAGTTGGTGAAAAAGAAGACACGGAGACGACACACTGATGTAAGTTATCATACAGAGACATGCACTGTGGTGTGTGCAACAAAAAATCCCCCCCATGAAACCACAGTTTCATTTCTGTTCCTGGAAGGAGGATATAGCTTCTTTTCCTGAAAGACTTTACAGGGTTTTTGTGGGAAGTAAGGCGTATTTCTCACTTATTTGTGACTCATTTGTGTATGTCTGACCAAAAAGAGTTGTGCAAAGCAAAAGCAGCCACCATTATTTTCCACTGCGATGTTACAACATGATGGTATCTCCCAGGCTGTGCTTTGTCAGTCAGGCAGTGCAGTGAGAAGGAGCCCCCCTGTGGATCTGCTGAGAGCTCACATACAGCACGAGCCCGGGGTGGGCGAGCAGAGCTTCAGCCCCACCTGTGTAAACTAACAGTGTATCTGTTCCCCCGGCAGGACCCCAGCAAGGAGTGTTTCAGCCTTAAGTTTGATCTCAACGTGGACATAAACACAGAAATTGTACCTGCAATGAAAAAGAAAACCCTGAGGTAAGAGGGGAGGAGGAGGAGCAGCCACACAAAATGTGTTGCAGGAGTTTGAACCAATAATTAACAGCTTCTTGTTTGTCCGCGTGTTACCAGAGAGGTTCTGGCTCCAGTGTTTGAGAGGAACGGCATCGAGCTGTCCCGGGTCGATTTGTTCCTGGATCAGTCCAACACGCCGCTGTCCCTCAACTTCGAGGCCTACCGTTTTGGAGGGCACTACCTCAAAGTCAAAGGTAAAAACGCCACACGACCTGTTCACGAATTTCAGCACAGAATCAATCCCAACTTGCAATAATGCCCCATCCTCTGTCTGAGTCATTACAGTTCATATGTTCTAAGGATTATGGTTGTCAAAAGTATCGATACATTTTCAATGTAGTATTGAAAGTAGAGAAACTATTAAAAAATATCTAAGTGCTCATTCAAGCCCTCAGTAAAGTTCAGTCTTTATTGTCATGCCTAAATTTTGCAGTGTGGGCTATTCAACCAACTTTTACGTGTTAAAACAACCCAGTATCAGATCTCATTTAGCTGCAAGTCAGATGAACAGCAGCAGGGCTCATTTACATTTGTGGTTCCAAAATTAACTATTAACCACTATTTTGCATGGGTCATATTCAGTCACATTTATCATTAAGTTGTTGGGCTTTTGTGAAAGAAATATGTGCAAACGTTCACACCATAAACTTGCAGCAGTAGAAAGTGATCTTTCACTGTGTTCATAGAAAGAGAGGAGCCTTTCAGGTCAGCTGTTTAGACGTCACACTATTCTTATCTGTGTGCCTTAAACAATGGCTGAGTTTCCTCTCGCACAGTATTTCTGACTAGGAGGAAAAGGACTGGGCTACATCCTTAAAAGTGATCAGAACTACAAGGGAAAAAAATTGTCACTGTTCCGCTCGATCTCATGTCATTATGGTTCCCATGAATCTTAATAATAACGCAGTAGCAGCTTGATGACTCTGCCAGCTTCCTTTCCCTCGATGCCTCAGTGGAAAGTGGGAATGGAGCCTCTCCACGGCGATCACTGCAGTTACACTTGTTGCAGTCTCTGGATCAAAGGCCCATTTAAGCCTTCCATAAAAGCGATCCAATGTCATGACTAATTGCTACTCTTTTGAAATCGTCACCATCCCGACTCGCACCTCTTTGACCGCAGTCTGGAGTTACACACAGTCTGACACACAGAGGTCGAGGGCAAACGGTCCACAGCTGTTTCAGCACGTGGCTGGAGGGTTTAGAGGTTTTTCTGAAGATGACAGCTCTATATTATTCAGCTTTATTGGGTTTTGTGTTGTTTAAATCCTGTCTCTGTTTGTTCCAATGCTTTAGAGGGATAGTTCAGACTGTTTAATGTGGGGTTGTATGAGGTATTTATCGATAGTCGGTTTATTACCTACAGTAGATGGTGGCCAGCAGAAATAGAGAGGGGGCAATGTACTGCTGTGGACAGGGTCAGCAGGAAAACATATTTTAGCCACATAAAAAAGTCCACCTAAAAAAAAAAATCAATATCAGTTTAAGTGTGTGCTATATTTAGAATATTATCACTGCTTTTCTTTGCTGTCAGACAGCCTTTTCTGATGGGAAACTTGCAGTTACATAAGCCAAACCAACCAAACTCCGTGGATTAAATCAATCAATTTACCTTGAATCTGAACTATCCTTGTAAAACCCCAAAGTCACACAATAACACTAACTAACAGATCAAGGCAGTGTTAGACCAGCAACTTATGTGTTCTACAAATTAAAAGTACTGATTTCACCCATCTCGTCCCCTCTCTGCTTCACCGACTATCGATAAGTACCTCATACAGCCACATTAAATAATTCAAACTGTCCTATTAACAAATACTGAAGTGGCTATAATCTGTATTTTTATTTTACAGTGGCTCATATGACTACTGCATGCATGTGAAAGATGTGGCTCATAGTGATAAAGCCCCTCAAGTACATGGAGTGTTTCAGCGCGTTTCAGCTCATTGCTTTGGCTTTCCAGCCTGTAACTTTAATGTTTTGGTTCACTCTCACTGCTGTTTTTAGTGAAAAAGTCCTAAAAATGACGCTACTTGGCCAGTAGAAAACAGCCAGCAGACAAAGTTAGAAACTAGCTTGTGATCATAGGGGAGCATTTAGCAACTTATGCTATGTTCCATTTACCTCCAAAGTTGGAGCTCACACCTGATTTATCCGCATCCTAGTACAATAAGTTGGAAAACAAAGATGGATGCCTGCAGGAAAACCTTTGTTGTGCTTTGTCGTAAGTTCTTATGCAGTATTTTGTGCATACAAACACTGTTGGACCGTGCTGTTTGTAATAAACAGTGTATTACTACAGCTTTCACAATATTGATGTGCAAAGCAGCCATCTTGGATTTTGAGGTCGGGGTTGGTGGGGCTCTTTCAACTTTCCTAGTTAGAAATCTGACTTCAGGGGGTGTTCCTGTTGAAATTTCTGACGGGGAATTGGAAATTATGACTTCCCAGTTCAAACGGAACACACCATAAAGACCCAGATATTTCCCTCAGGGAGTTCATGGAGAACAAAAACAGGGCTAAGAGAGAGAATAAGTTCACCAGATGGCCAGAAACATGAATGCTGAAGCTGCTCTGTATCTGTTGGATAGGTAATTTAACAGTTGTTTGGTAATGTTAAGTTTGCTATATCAGCTTAAAGCTACTTCAAGGAACTTTCTTATTTTGGATTTTGGAGGCCCCTGTGAACAAAAGTGGTAGAGTTTCCACTGTACTAACCACAAATTATAACATTTAAAAAATCTGATTATCTGAATAAAAACCTCCTCCTGCTTATTTTTAACTGGCTAACGTACTACTCACTGTAACTTTGCTTGGGAAAATGTGAACACAGACTTGTTTCATCTGACCAGGTGGCAGACATTAAGAATAACTATAGAAACAGCCAAAACTCTCTGATGGTCTTGTTAACTTATATAGGTCATATAGAGGCTTAGTTTTAAATTCAGACTGTTTCACAAACATTTAAAAACTACTTGTAGTAGCTTTAAAAGTGCATAATATGTTGATGGTGTGTTCCACTTGTTTCAGCTGTCCTGACATAGCCATAATAGGTTTAATTTAAGTCTATGTTTGTCCTGCTTTGGTTGGTATTACCCCCTGTATGATGTTTACAAGAGTCTGTTAAAGGGTTTAACTTCAAGAAAAACAATGAACCTAATCGTTTGGGTGTGGTGCTGAGTTCAAAATGACTCAAAACTGAAAAAAGAAAAATGAACTTGAAAAGAAAACACCCCAACAGT
>JAJHUR010082237.1:0-28594 GCA_027495735.1 Lutjanus campechanus
AACACAAATATCTGTACTTTGTACTTCTTACATTTTCAGAACAAGCTTAATACTTTAGTTTTAATGCATTTGAGGGGAATAATTGATTATTTTTATTTTGCATCATCGTTTGCCACCCTCCCAACATCTGATTTCAACCTAAGTGGATGGAAGAGTAACACATAAAAAAGGTGATTCCTTCATGTATCACACACAACAGACGTAACAAGAGAAAAACAATGTTGATCTAATGAGACATAATAAGATTTAACAAGATAGAAACAATGAAAGACTAACAAGATGAAAACAACACAACAACAGGCCCACGTAACAGGATGGAAACGACATAAGATGAAAACAATGTAAGAATAGGTAACAAGACAAAATCTATGTAACAAGATGTAACAAGACGAAAACAAAGTTAAAGGCGTAACAGAAAAATATAACAAAACAAAAAAGATCTCAACTTGAAAGTAAAAGACATAACACAACAAAAGACATAACAAAATGAAAAAAGCAACAAGACAAAAATGTCATGAAACATGCGAGACAAAGAAGACAGACAAAAACTTCAGAAAACATGTAACAAAACCAAAAACAAAAATGAAAAAGATGTAAAGACATAACACAACAAAAAAGACATAACAAGATGTAACGTGACAAAAATGTCATAAAAGACATAACTAAACGAAAAAGATGAAAAACACGCAACGTGTAAGAAGACAAATGGGCATAAAACATGAACATGCCTCACATCTTTACTCTACGTCTTTTCTCCATGATCACTATTCACATACATTTTTTACACATGCCTTTTTTTTTTTTTACAATGAATAGTAGGCACTTTGTTTACATTGTCTTCCACTTGTTAAGTATTAATCTGTACTTTGTCTCCTTTCTTCTCATTTTACATTGATTGTTTTTTTGTACTTTGTCTCCTTATTTTTCAAAGTTTATTTGTTAGCCTTATAAAATGAAATTGATTGTAATTACTGAAAGGAGTGGAACTCCTATACAAGCCCATCGGGCTTTGTTCCCTCCTTGCACCATTGATTTTTGATGTGTGCTAAATAAATAAACCTAAACCTAAAAGACAAAAATGTTCTAAAAGATGTAACAAGACAAAAAAGACATAACAAGAGAAAAACTTCATAAAAGATGTAACAGGACAAAACAGATGAAAAAGATGAAAAAGACATAAAAGACACAACAACAAAAAAGACATAACAAGACGAAATGGCATTAAAGATGTAACAAGACAAAAACATCATAAAACATGTAAGACAAAAAAGACATTTGACAAAAATGTTGGAAAAGACATAACAAGACAAAAAAAAGACATAACAAGAGAGAAACTTCATAAAAGATATAACAAGACAAAACAGATGAAAAAGATGTAAAAGACATAATACAACAAAAAAGACAAGACGAAAAAGGCATAAAAGACATAACAAGACGTAAAAATGTCGTTAAGACGTAACAAAACAGTAGAAATGACCATCATAGGACAACTTCTTACTTTTACACTTGGTCTTTTTTAAAACAAATATCCAAGCTTCTACTTGAATAAATGTGTGCACTTTTGCCACCTCTGGACATTTGAAAACAAAATTCTAAAACTGTAAAATAATATAGGAGCATTAATATGGAGCAGATAACGACTTGATTATTTATCTTTGGTTCTTCTCAAGTGACGGTTAAGTCACTTCATGTCTTATTCTGTATACTGACAGGCCACAGCGGCACAGCACAGGACAGGACACAGGTCATCCCTGTCCTTGTCTCAGCTTGTCACATTATCCTCATAGACTGTTTGGTCCTTCCTCTCAGATGAATTAATTATGAGACAGACATCTAGCTCTCTTCGAGCCCCTCCTCTCGATACACAACACACTTCTCTGCTCCGCTAGTTTTTCCTTCTCGGAGATCCTTGTTTCGGCCCGCTGGGTTTTCTCAGAGCGGGGTTTCAGTCGGCCGGAGCAGCTGTAAAAACTGTTTCCCCCACAGCAACAAAGCGCCTGAGCCATGATAACACATTTCTGCCAGAGAAAGAAGTCTGGTGGACATGTTTCAAGTAGTGATTTCAGCCCTGGTTGATTTGGCGCCACATGTGGTTACCGTGGTAACAACAAACGTACTTTAAAGCGACATTTTGCAACTACTCTACCTTAAAATAACAGCTTCAAACTCATCTGGATGCTACACTGACTCGTAATAGGGTGGATGGAGCCTCTAATTCCCACTCTGCACCCCGTACGCCTGTTCTCATGCTAAGTAAATTGGGTGGGAGGGTCATGACCACTGATTTTGGTGAAAGTGGATCCTATTTTATGGGGAAAATGTTTTCTGGTCTTCCCTCTGATGTTCTCCAGTTGCTTTGCCTCAACTCTCTTCCAGTTTCCAGTGAAGTGAACTGCTGCTAAATGTAGCTGCTGTTAGCCAGTTATTAGCAATCCCATGGGAAGAATGCCAGGCTTTGAAGCCAATTTGACATTGTGCCCTAAAAAAGACTTTTTCCCATTGACTTACATTGTGAAAATAAGAAGCTGTAGAATGTTGACCGCTTGGCCAAAGGAGCTCAGTACTGTGGTTGCTATATGGGCAGCACAAAGCGGAAACATATGTGGAAGCTCTGGCGTGGAACTTAGCTTCACGCGCCACTGGGCAGCTCTCATAGAAATTAACCCTTCTCCAACAGTGTATCCAGTTCTCCTTTATACATCCATGGTTATTAGCGGGCTTGGCCTCTTCTGATGTCATGGCAGGGGTGAAGATACCAAAAAGGATGGTGACAGAGAAAAAGAGAGAGAGGCCGAGTAAGACACCATCAGACAAGACTAAATGTCAGTCTGACTTTTAGTCAAGAGTTTTGTGAAATAAAAGGCTGACAGACAGACACAGAGCTGGCCTACTTACCGTTGGACTAGTCAGTAATATTAGCTGCTTGCTATGTCTTGTGTCGTTGCACCTACTTGATGTTTTGCTGTGTTAGCAAAGTTGTCAGTAGCTAGTTTTTGATCATAATCCTAAGATAGGTTTTCTTAACAAATGCATGTGTATGGCTGTCCATGTTTCCAACAGCAGTATAGACATGAACTATACTCTGAAACTGGCGGTGCGACATCACAAGAAATACATAATGTTGCTTTGAGCAGCTAATTTATCAGAAATACAAAGAATACAGAGCAGCAGTTGTATCTATTTATAGTGCAGCCAAACAAACTCCTGTTGTTCTAATTGACCCTTTTGCTAACCCCCGCTTCCAAACAGCCTCTGTCCAATCATAGCTTAGCAACTGTAACCAGAGCTGTCAAGCACTTCCATTTCTCTACATGTTGAAGGTGTGCAGGAGGCTCAGAGATAAGCGATACTCTGCGTTTCATGAGTCTGGACGGTGACGTCTTTTTTGCCGTCTCTCATAAACGTGAAACACAAGAGCACACACGTGGTGAACTCTGAATTAAACTGTGTCTTCATCTGCTCTATCACAAGCTGTAAACATGAGCATGTCCGGCTAACTAACACTAGCTTACTAGCTGCAGTAAACTTTACCTCCAGCCAAACTTGTTAGATACCACTGCATCTGCATTTGCTCTGTAGGGGTTTGAGGAGGAAGTTGTGGGCTGATGCAGAACTGAAAGTGGGTCGCCAACGGCGCATATCTCTCTGACTCGCTGTCTCAGGTCTAAGCCGAGTTAGCCATCCAGCTGGTCTAGCTCGGTGACCTATGTCAAGGTCCACTACACAAATCCCTGTATCCCTGAGTCCCTGTGCTTCATTTCCCACATTGATGAGTGTATTTCTGTCATCTATTATGTAGATACACCTGCTGTATTTCACCATCCAACCAATGTTTGCTGAGATGTAACCTAGCATTAGCCTCAGTGTCTTTTAGCTTTAACGTTATATCGTGCACAGCTGTCAGGTAACTTTACATTTACGCTTTCACAGGGTTCTTGTTGTAAAACATGTCAGATGGAAACTTTAAAATGTCAGCTGGAGACAGACTTCTTGACTGACTCAATGAGTTAGCATTAGCTTACATGAGCCACTTGAAATCATCTGCTTGTGAGTTATTGTTATCGTCATCAGCTAGAAATGAGAATCTGCTTTTGCTTAGGGTTCAAAGACCTCGTGTGTCAACAATTATTCCCAATTCCGATGCATCTGATCTGATATTATACTGAACACAGCGTGAGTAGTTTTCCATACAACAGCAGATGACAGTAAAAGTAGTAATTTTCTGAAGAGTTGGAGGCGTGCAGCCTGTCACCTGCAGCTCATCTAACAGCTCACTGTAGCTGCTCCTAATTATTCCTTTACTCCGCTGCAAATATTAAAAAATGACCTGCTGACTCAAAAATACAAAAAAAAGTCATTTGAAGATGCATTCCTGATTAATTATCGCACAAACACGGTGACAAAACTTGAGTTTCCAGTGGTTCTTCCTTAATAAAACCCAGTGTTTCGCCAGTTGAACACTGAACATGAAGCAAGAGCAGGAGGATTTGAATTAGCAGTAACCTATTACAGCTCTGATACAGCGGTCGGACAGTGAAGAGAGAACAGCGAGGCCGTTATCAAGGAGATTAAATAACGCTGGATTACATGCATGCAAATTGGCACCATCATTGTCACGTGTAGCACTACCCATTCAAAGGATGAAGATTTGTTCGGTCAACTGGAAAAAATATCACTTGATGCCTGATAGAATCTACTAATCTAATCAAGTCAATATTTTACTTTGCTCCATGTATAAAAGCTATGACACAGTTCATTAAATATGTAAAATATTTAATATTCAATTATTTAAATACTACCCTGATTAAATTCCATCTAATTCAAAGCCCTCTGCTCCTGTATGTTGAGTCATTTCTTTCTCACATTTACTAACACAGACTCTCCAAATGCAGCACAAATTTTAACCACATTTCCAGAAAACACGCAAATGAACACGGCAATGAATCCATGTTTCCATCCACAGTCATTATGTGAATATTAGATTATTAGTTGCTTTATGACATCATCAAAAGAGCTTCAGTCAAATGCTGGAAAACCATATAAAAACCATAATGGAGATACGACACTTACGTTTGTTTCCTGGATGACATACAGGAGTACATTCATGAAACTCGTCATCCTTAGCGTTTAGGAGGTCTCTGAGTGGTAAGGTGAATGAATGAGCACCTGAATATGGCCCTGGGGTTTTAAATTTAATTTGAACGCAGCAGTCTCACCCCTTTGTGCATGTGAGGGACCCGTTTCCTGTGCATCATGCAGGGACTCGTCACTATTAGTCATCCTGCTGCTTAATCTAACACTAAATTTACATGTACAGTCTGCACTGAATAAGCAAACATTTAGCTCTGCAGCCACTGTAAGAATAATTCCGATATTTCCAGAGCATTTTCTGCATGACTGCACACAGCTGAAAAACAGAGCGTATGAAAATGGACTTAAACACAACACTATGTCAAATACAACCCGGCAATGATCAAACAGAGCAATCCAGCCCGGTAAAAACCAAGACATATACATCCAAAGCAATAAGCTTGCCACATGGCAAGCCATAATGCTTGCTTTTGTTCCAATCTCTCTGGCTTGCAGAGGGAATACAAAATGTCAGGCCAAATATTCCTCAAACAACAGAATAATTACAGCAGCACCGGGAACAGCAGGGGGCCAGGCTTGGTCTTCCCCCCCCCCAAACAAAACAACAACAGAAAGATCAGTGGCTCTGCTGATGAGGTGGCAGCACTCAAGAAACAAGGTATAAACACTACAGGAATATGTTAACTGTGCTGCCGCTGTACTGTGAACCAGGGCTCTAAGTACTGGTGTGATGTCTTGAATATGTGAATATTTATTATCCCCGCCAGGCGTAGGCCGGGAGGGGATCATGTAATCGTTTGCACCAGTGCTTGTGATCACTGGACCTGCAGCTTGTCCGCAGCTAATCTTGAACACTACTGGACCGATCAGCTTAATGTGTTTTTGTGCACATTCATGACTGTATGTTAAAGGACCTCTGTGATTCTGAATACTTGAAAAACCTTTCTGTTTTTTTATGTCATTATGTTTTTATGGGCTGAGGGCATTATGTTTTCACTGCGATCTCTCAAGAACGCTTTGAGGGAACTTGTTCAAACTTGACACAAATGTTCACTTGGACTCAAAGATGATCTGATTAAATTTTGGTGGTCAAAGCTCAAGGTCATGGTGACCTCACTGAGCACATTTTTGGCCATAACTCAAGATTTAATATGCTAATTATAACAACATTATGTAAAAAAAAAAATATCTAAAAAGACAAAATGATGAAATTTTCAAATCCAGAAGGTCAAAGGTCAGTTTCATTGTGACATCATAATGTTCAGCTCTCTATCAGGCCTCTGACCTCCTCTTTAAAAATGTTCTCTAAGTGAAGACAGCATGTTTCTCACTGGAAATTATTCACTAGAATCACATATGTATTGTGAGAACATTCATTTTGCAAAAAAATAATACACTTAATACCTTCTATTAAATTCCTTCAAATGTACAGGTCATTATAGTGGCAAGTTCTATATTAAATTCCCTCAAAGTCTTCACTACACACATTGTATGAATCTGGACAGACATGGATGTAAACTGTAAGTTGACTGGTGCGTTGTTTGGTTTAAACACAGTTTTCATTATGCTGTTTTATCGTTTTCTCTTTTAAGGAAATGTGGATTTTAATGCTATCTTTTAATCTCATAAATTCACAGGGTGCATGAAAATAAATTTCAGCTATATGAGGGTCAGCCTTCAACACGCAGCTACAATCATTCCAGAGCCCAGTAGCCGTCTGATAAGGAAAAAAAATAAATAAATAAAAAAAGAGGATTTTGATCTCCTCTTCATCTTATCTGCTCTGGCATTGCAGTCTTGGCATTCTGTTTGAAGTGTGTGGAGCAAGTCTCGCAGCAAAGTAATTGTTGCTGCCGATGGCCTCATATAGGCCCGGAGAAGGCTCTCATTGGCCGAGGACTGTAATCACTGAGGCGTGTAGGCACGACGCGTCTGAGCCATGTTGTGGGTAGATAGCGCTCGGAGATCAGACCGCTATCACAAGCTCCACAGGCCACTCCAGCATGGTGCTAATCAAACATCTAATCAACCAGGTCATTTGGAGATGTGATATTAAATGATCGAGATAAGTGCAAAGGCATTGTGGGAGCTGTACAGCGAGGAGAGAGGATGAGCAGCCGTGTGGGTATGGTAGGAGTTTCATTTCATAGCATGGAGTGCGGCAGGCAGGACGTTTTTTTGTAGGCCAACCCGGAAATCAGCATAGATCTGGTTTGCTCTACAAAAAGCCTGCGGGACCGTTGCTCGGTGTAGTCTCATTCACTTTTTTAAGATATATAAGATAAGATATATAGAACCTATATAAATTGATGAGTGGGTATTTACTGACATATTTTATGTTGCAGAACAAAATGTGAAATCTCTTAAGCTCGTGTTAACCACACAGACCTGATTTCAGGCAACAGCAAAAAATGAAAATTTCAAAAAACCCATTGACTTTGAGACAAGGTAACTGGAATATGTTAACTCTATTATGCATTTATTCCTCCAGCACTCTGTTGTCTAACACTACATTGATAGTTGGCTCCACGCTATAGTGTCAATTTCGAAAGCAAATTTTAATTTCAGTCAACTAAATAGTAGATGTAGTCGATGAAACAGGTTTACTTAAAATGTAATGCATTATTTCAATGTTTCTCTATTATTTCCAAACTCATTTTCTCTCTGTCATGAACAGTGTACTACATTTCTGCTCATTTCTCCTCTCATATGTCTAACATTAAGTATACTACAGTTCTTCAAGTGTGCGTTCTTGTTTTTGTCACATATTTCTTTCAATTTGATGACTTTACACTTACTATCTTTAGAATGGTAACTGATCTAAGATCAGCAACTGTGGCTCATTTACTTATTTACAGTACAGGACAAAGCAGTGGTGTAGGGTAGTTATGAAGGGCCCCACTGCAAGTGATTGTAACGGGCCCTGGTGCTCACTTGTTACTAGTTATAAAGCACACATACGTTGGTGATGTTAGCATTGATGCTGATAACAGTCAAACTGCTGCACTGACAAAGATCATCCAGGTGCTCAGCTTGTCAGTCTTAACAAACTTAAATTATTATCATTATAGTTTATGTGGAATACACATATAATTTTGTTATAGATCGCGACTGACTATTTTACCAAATAGAAAGGCTTTCAAAGACAAATAGCATCATTTTTACTTTCATGTGGGTTTTTCTTTGAATGCTGCCACATTTCTGAGTCATAATCTGAATCACTTGCAAGGGCCCATTCTCCTCCCAATACATTCTTGAAGGGCCCCCCTCTCTCTACGGGCCCCCCACCCCACCGCGTTGTCTATATTTACACCCCTGGGACAGCAGTTGTTTCTTTTGGCTTGTATTGTATTTCAACTTTTGCAAAAACACACAAGCCCGGGTTAGCTGATAAAATAACATTTCAGTGTCCTGAACATTAGCTTTAGCTTGTTGTGTTTTTACCGCTGATCGTCGATCCAAATGTACATACATCCATTCTTATAACCTCCCTACCACACAAAGAGATTAGTCCTGATTGGATCTTTTTCAGTCTCGTCCGTCCTTAACGTTTCCACCTCACTTTTATGTGTTGACAAAAGTGTCAATAGATTTTGTCATCATAAATAAGTTTTTATTTAGTTATCGGCTCATTTCTGTCAGTGAAAAAAAACGCTGTTGACAAAAACTGACAATTATTCATTGTAAAAACACTGCCACACTCAAGCATTTACTACTACTTTAAAAGACCAGTACACAGGATTTAGTGGCATCTAGTGGTGAGGTTGTAGATTGCAACCAACAGAAAACCCCTTGACTCACCCTCCTCTTCCAACAGTGGCTACAAAATTTGCGAAAAAACATGAAAAGCCGTATGTAGAGCCAGTGTTTGATTTGTCTGATGTGGGCTACTGTAGAAACATGGCGGTTCAACGTGCCGACCCTACGGTTATGAAAACATAACGGTTCTCATTTTCAGGTGATTATACACTGACAAAAACATACTTATGTATATTAGATTCCATTTTTGCCATGTTCGGCCAATAAATCTCCATAAATCTTACACACTGGACTTTTAAAATAAATGGGGGCTTCAAACGTGAACCTCTTTGGCTCACATATACAGTGTTACCAAGTCTGTGCATAAAATGAGCCAAAGATTTAATTTCTTCAAAGGTCAGATATCACATCTCATCTCATGTTTCCCGGGTCCTGAGAAACAAATCCACTAGTGGAATTGAGCACTGTACAGTAAATCATTATGTAAATAAATGCGGTCTTTGAGCAGAGGGTCCCACAGTCTCAGACATCGCTGGTGTTTGAACAATGCTGGTAATAGACCACTGTTCTGTATGGCTGAGAAGACAGAGTGCTGTGCTATTGCTGGACTGTGAGCTCAGCTGGACTTTGTGGACTCTAATAAAGGCTTCCAACATTTCAATTACTTGAGGAGACTCAACATATAATGCAAGAATCCACCACAGAATGAAAGAGTATAGCTCAGAGACAGAAGATGTTCACCTAAAGATACCTCCGTAACATCAGTGTGGTGAAACACTTGAACTTTATTTCAGGTTGTGTGTCAGGAGGTGTCAGGTGTACAACATCCATAATAGCCTACCTGCCAACAAGTTCAGAAATGAACACCTGCTAACTGTGGCATCTACTTGAGAGGTGAGAATGATGATGTAGATATCACCTCGTCAGTCTGAGGGCGCGCGTCAGACCTTTCTATCTCTGTATCTGTTGCATCTGTGCTGCAGTGCAGCGTTGACACCAGATCCATTAGCAACACAGCCAGCCTCTGAGTCCACTCTATCACAGCAACACAGCACAAGATTTACCAATTCTTACACTTGTAATAAAGACAACACAACTTTTTTGGCAACTAAATATAAATATATTACTTACTAGGTCAGGAATGGTGTGTTGGTGCTTTATCTCTCATCCCAATCATCATAGACATTATTTTTTATATTCAGTTGTTTTATCAAATATGTTTGTAGTTACCTTAAATGTCGCTGTGGCTGGGGTGGGTGGGTGGATCAGTTAGCACATGTTAGCATCTTAATTGGAGACGGGCATCTAGACCCGGTTCCGCTTTAGTACCTGTTCCAAAATTACAAATCCATCGACATCATTAAGTAAATAAAATTTCAATTCCACTATCGATTCCCACATTACGCAAATCCTACACGTGCATGTAATTTTGGTCCGCACATATTGCACACTGGGAAGAATAGTTCTCATCTCTTACACAAAAACTCCAGCTGGAGTTGTGACATGTACATGATGTCCACTAAAACGTCTCTAAAGCAGCACAAAAATGACAATTACCAACATAGACCACCATTTTCTGAACAAACACATCACGAACATGAACAGAAACACGTAACACGTACATTAATTTTTTTTAAAAAGAAAAAAAAGAAAAGAAATTTTTTTAATTTTCGAACCTAAAATAGTCAAATTAAACTGCAATGCATCATGGGCATAAGCAAATGTAGGCCGTGTCTCAGCGTTGTATCTGCTGCAAATGTAAACCTCACAAGTCTGAATCCTGCAGCGCCCCACGGTGACTGAAGGACACCATGAAGATTAAACGTGCCTCCCAGAAGGTGAAAACTCCCAAACACAGTCCATCAACATCAACTGTTACAGAAGCTTCCACCACTTAAGTTCCACAGGAATCGATAAGGAAATCGTTAAATAATCGAATCGATAAGCAGAATTGATTATGGCATTGGTATCAGTAAAATCTTATCAATTCCCATCCCTAATCCTAACATGCTAAACTAAGATGGTAAATATTTGCTGCCTTCAAATGCCCTCAACTTGTGTGCTCAGGGTTATGACATGAGAATTCATGTACATGATATGACAACGCTGCAAGGCATCATCGACATGGATGGCCAAAACTGTGTCTAGAAGCTGCCGGGGCTAACAGTTTAGCAAGCTAACGTAATGCAGGAAATGCAAAGGGATAATGAAAACATGATAACAACATATGAACTTACCATCCACCACAAAACTGTTAACTGAGAAAACTTCCATGGCCTTCACCATTTCTGAAAACAGCAACAAATACGTCACAACTCAGGACCTCGGAGCTTTCAGAAAATTTCCATTTTGGAGGTCATGAAAACCACAAGCGTTCATATGGACTCTTCTTCAACCAGTCTTGGGTAAGTTACTCAGGAAGTGTAATGAGTTACTTTTTACTGTTGTTTACTTATTGCTTGATGTCAAAAGTAATTAGTTACCTGATATATTATCATTTTACTTTTGTATGTTTGGAGGCCTTGTTGCGCTTCAAAGCTGAAGCTTTTGCTATCAGCTGTCCAAAAGTCTACCTCTAATTTATGGACTACAGTTACATACACAGACACTTTGGCATAGCTATAAACTCTTTGTCTTGTTTAATATTTAAATATTAAGCAAGAAAAAAAAAAAAACATAAAATGCCTTCATACTCCTCATCTGGTGTAATCCAAGTCTCCTAAAGCCCTGACATGACATCCACTTGCACACGCACACCGTCACACCACACACACACACAGTTCAGACGGTGTGCACTCGCACATGCACGTGGCGCCAAGCTAAGAATCTTCAGTGAATATTTAAGCTAAAAAACACAGTGTAAATGATGACTTTCAAGTTAACTTGGCATGTCGGGGCTTTAGGAGAGTTGGATTACACCAGACGAGCAGCATGGAGGCATTTTTTGTTTACAGCAGCAGTGTTTTGTGGACTAAAAAACAAAATTCGACCTTCAATCGGCATGAGAGTGAGTAGATAATGACTGAATTTTCAGCCAGACAAATTTGAATGATTCAAAGAAACTCTATGTCTCAAAATGAAAAAATTAGCAGTTTTCTCTGCTCTGAAACACCGGGTCATGTCTGCTCTTCTGTCTCAAGCATCCAATACACCACAACCTGAAACATGGACGCTCCGTCTAGCAGCTTTACTGGACTTGTCCAGACATGTTCGAGCCACCGGAGCCAGAGGACGGTGACCCATCAACTAAAAACGGAGAATCAATCTGCAACAGGATGGCATATTCCTTTTCTTCTGCGCTGGGCTGTTGGAAACAAAGTGAGTTGCAACTGCTGGGCTGATTTGGACCAAGAGAGTCGCTGAAGGCACTTTTGCAACTGGCTGCTGGGGCAGATGGAGGTTGGGGAGGGGCAGTGTCGTTCATGAGTGAGTTTGTTGGGCTTAGCCCGTATAAATGTTAGTTAACTCTGGCTCTGTTGCATCATCAAGCTATATTTCTGGTCCACCCCAAAAAGTCGCAGTCACAGAAATTGTGAACAACAGTTTAACGGCTTAACTCCACAGTTCAGAACTACATACTTATCAGTTTTTTCACATGCTTTCTGCAACTATGTTCTAACTTGTATAATCCGTTTAGAAGAAAAACTCTGAATTTCCTTTACAGGCTTCAAATGTTGTCTGGATTTTGGCCATTTTGTGAACAAGGGGAATGCATCCCCTCTCACCCTCAAATCGCTTGCCGCTAATGTCACTACTTTTCCAAAATCATGTTCATATTTCACAATTTTCCTACAAATATGGAAAACAACGAGCTCAGGATTTCCATGTCTGCAGGAACAACATCAAATCTAAACTGTTCCTCATCAGTAAGCAGAGCAGTCCAACCGGAGGAAGCTGCTCACCAATGACAAATCCTCTTGCCGCTCTTGTGCCTTTGGTTTCTTTGGTGTAAAGCGTCACAAACCTGCCAAGCTGTTTAACATCAGAATGCCAGGAGAAATTTACTTGCATAACTTCACTGGGTGCTTTTACCTTTCCGGGACTAGTTTCCCAGACGCATCTTAAGGCCTGAGCTCATCCAAGCCCGGAGATGTTTTTTTGTTGTTGTTGTTTTTTTGTTAACAAGGCCCTGGGCTCTTGGAAAATAGAGCAGACTATAAAAATGCTTTGATTGTGTAAACAAAGCTCTTGAAACACAACGCGGCTATGTGTTTAAATGCTATAAATTGTCTTTGTTATAATCTTGCTATGATTTTGTGAGATGGCAGAGCTCTTATTTTGGAATCACGAGCATATATCTTCCTGTCATATAGATTTACATATTATTTACTTCAGTGGGATTTACCAGCGTGACTTTGTTGCCCAGACATAAACCAAGCTGAACTTGGACACAGTTATATACGGGCTGGAACGCCCACAGCTATAAATTGGATCACAGTGCAGTAAGTGAGGCAGCCTGAAGCTATGAGCAATAGTGAAATCATTAAGACATCATCCCTGCTGAATATGCAGTGTGAATGTTTGCAGGCCAGAAATGTTATCTTGTATGACACTAATCCATAACATATTGCAGGGTGAGCTTCCATCAGCAACACCACCGTCATCGCAAGTCATCCAGACGCTCTCGTCTCCGTCTTTGCCCTCTTTTCCTCCACTTGTGCTTCACTCTGCTTCCCCTTCACTGCAATATTGCCTCTCAGCGAGCACCGCGATCAGAAGCTGAGGCATTAGCGGTCATCTTAGCGCCAGATAAAACGATTTTAATTAAGATGTTTGTGTACAGTTTCGATTAAGCAGATATGCTTAATTAAAGTTCAGGTTATTTAAAGCAGCTAATTAAATCTAATTTCAACAGAGGCGGCGTCTATTTGAGGACTGATAAGAATTGTCAATATCTTTATTTACAAAGTTTATTGTTTACTTCATCATAATGACATTTGGAGGTTCAAACGGTAATCCCAGCATAAACAAGATGGTGACCCCCGATAAACACACATCAAATACAAAACCCCCCAACATGTATGTGCAGCTAAACACGGCTTTTCTTCCTACAGAAAGATGATCTGTGATGCTCGGTCGCTCCCACATGAAAGCAACTGATAATTCACTGATGAATACTGATGAGTGGAAGAAAAAAACATCATGTGACAGTTTAGAAACATTTTTCCTCTCCTGAAACTTGTCACTACTGAAACACAACACGCTGATACTGACTTTTCATTTGCATCTACATTGAAAGTTTCCACGAGTTAATTAATAAAAATTCAAATTTTAAAGATCCCCTCCAGTGACAATAGTTTGTAGTTTATAGTTGTATTTTGCACAATTAAAACACACAAAAAAGGCAAAAATGAAAATGAAATACAGTGCAGGGAGAGGCAAAAAACCCAGAGGGTTTATTTGAAGCCTCCAACTAATAGTTTTCAGAGTTTTTAAGAACTAAAAAGTACAGAAAAATACAAAAAAATTATACAACAAATTATGTTTGAATGCAGCAACAAAAAACAGTGACAGTAACAGTATTCAGTGCAAAACATGTGAGTATGTGATGTGTGTGTGTGGGTGGGGGTTAGTGTATTAGGCGTGTGTGTGTGTGTGTGTGTGTGTGTGAGTATGTGAGGGGAATATTAGTTTATACTGTACTGAACTCTGCATCACAATGAGTGAAACAAATAAAACGGACAATAAAAGATGAGAAAAATTAGTTACAAAGCAGCAGTTAAAAGCTTTTTCAGGCATCTCGTGTAACACTTTAGAGAGACACAGCTTTTTGTCAGGTGGAAAAAGTCATTCCTCAATGTAGTTCCCCTGAATCTTATTGAAAACTGAACTCTACAAGTGAGAGATTTAGGAAGATAAAGACCTGATAATTTACAAGTTGAATATGAATGTAGCTGCAAATTAGCTTCAAAATAAGTCTTGAACTACTCGAGAATATTCCATTCACTTCAAGGTATTTTGTTAATAAAAACACGTATTTCAAAAATATCAATATCATAAATAGTGAGAATCTGAAGTCTCTGAAATAACGGGGCAGATGAAATGTGTGACTCTGATCGGGTTGTGATCCAAACAAAATGCTCCTGGAGGACCAAAATTTTATAGTATTTACCCAAACGATGTTACAATATGAAAGATAAATGAGGGAAAATATGAGGGATAAATCAGACTGTAATAAAGAGTTAGGAGACGATTTGTGGGAACAAAATGACTGACCTTCATTATTATTCCAAGAGATTTATGGATTTGTCAGTTTGTTCTCTCTAGTTCAAACTCTCATTCACAAAAATGCCCCAAAATTTTGTACTGGACACTTGAGGCATTTCAGCAGACTCAGTTACAGTTTTGAATAAATCGTTACAGTACGTTTTTTTTTGCAACAGAATCAATATATCAATAATCAAGTTAGATTTTTTTCAAAGATTCAAAGAAGATTTATTTATCTATTTAATCTGAACCATTTAGCATAGGCAGTTAAACCAGCATTAACATCCTTCATCAGTGAATCAGAATTTGAATAAAGACAACAAGGGTTGTGTCATCTGAAAACATTATTGGGGAAAGGATATTTGAGACATTAGATTAATCATTTATATAGATGATGAATAATAATGGTCCAAGAATTGACCCCTGTGGGACCCCACAAGGTAATCTAGCTTTAATGTAGCACGTTTTTAATCTTGTTAACATGTCCATGTGGTGTTTTTCATGTGTTACAAGACATATCAGGAGCACAATAAGCAGTAAACACCATGTCTGAGTGTTTCTGGCTTTGAAACTGCAGTGAGGACGGGGGATGTCAAAAAAACAAAACAAAAACGGATTCAGTCAGCCATGGGTATATGACGACATAAACCGAAGGAACCAAGCCTGTTTCCAATCCAATTCCAAATCCAATTCCCAGTCCACAGGAGAAGCCGGATGTAGCTAGTTACCGTGATTTGCTAGCAAAACAGAGGAGAAGCCAGGTGCAGCTACTTATGGGTAGGGGTAGAGGTTGGAATATATGGGGAAGTGACAAGGAGGGGGAGTATTTGCATTTTCATGACGTAAGTGCATGTAAGCCATTTTAACATGGTATTTTAACTTATCTGGATTAAAAAACAATATATCAGACACAATTTATTACTTCTTGTAGAGCATTTTATATTGTTTAAAACATGACTGGAGGGGGACAATTAATTTTAAGCATAATTTTTTGAGATTTATTGTGTTTTGAACCTTATTTTTCTTTGTAAAGGGCATAAAATTCATCAAACTGATTTAAAAGTTAAGCATCCTTGAGTTTAAATATACACTGAACCAAACACTATCATAACATCTTAGTTGATAATTTTATGTATTTTCATTTTTTGACTAAACATTTCAGTGTTGAATTTTAGAAGTGTCATATTTGAGCTCATATTTAAGCAGCGTCACATTACAGAATTTTAAATGACAGATTTTACTAAAATAATTATAATTTGCATAACTAAACTAAAATGTAAAAACAATTATGCCACAACTGACACATCATCATCATGTTTCAGTTGTGACTATTTTGTTAGTGACAATTTTAGATAATTTTGAGCCTTAATAAAAAAACAATCAAACAAAAAAACAGCTGGCCAGCACACAGTGAGCTAGAAGAGTTCTGAAGAGCTGTACACATAAGAATAAAGAAAAAGTTTTCTGTAATAAAAACCAAATTGCAGAAAATAGGTGTTCGGTAGTGATGTTCCTTAAAGTCACACCCTATATTTATGAATTATTGAGCACATTTACTTCAGAATGATGGGACCTGTCTCCTCGCTGTGCAGCCCGATGACAGACTGACACACACAGACTTCCTGATCAAAAGTGTCGGGGTGTGGCTAAAATCAGTCTCCGCCAAGGGAGTCAAGCTTCATTTAAAAAAATATGAAAAAGACAACAATGGGAAAAAAAATTGCAAAGATCACTTCAGTATCATTTTCATGAGTTAAAATTTAGGTTAGTGTTCGGGGCAGCCACCTTTCAATTCAAAGTACCCTACAAATGATGATTCTAAAAATATGAAGCTCACTATCTCAAATATAATTTTGGATTACAATAGTAATGGGATGATCTTAGTGAACATCAAAGATTTGCACACTTAAATCATTTCAGATTTGTTTGTTTTGTATTGATTGGTACAGCAGTTTGCACCAGTTCAGTAGAATGGCCCATATACAGAACAAATGAGCTAAAATAAACACACAGAAGACACATCCCCTCCTGTTTCCCCTCCTGAAATGATGATGTGTCTCACTGAGCGAGTGAAGGTGAGGTTATAATATATGAGGTGAGAAGTGTTTTATTATTTGCCGGCAGGAAATCCAGTGGCCTGAAATTTAGTGCTGCACAAAATTATTCATGGCTGCATCACAAGATTTCTGTCTCAGAATCAAGGTCATTATCTGGTTTCAGAAATAAAAGTCTACAATATTGCAAAGTATGACCTCGTATATTCCATTACATCCTAACACCCAACTTTTAAAGCAACTTATTAGGGTTTCATTAATCTTACCGATCATCTTATTTTACTTCCCAGGGAGAATTTACTGTGTGCCCAGAGGTGAAAGGCATATTCAGAATCTTTACTTTCAGCGGAGCAACATTTACTTTAAAGGTTACTCATTAAAGCCACTACAAGGAGCTGTTAACTGGTTATGAAACAGTCTCAATTCATTAATGATGCCTCTATATGACCTACATAAGTTAATGAGACCATCCACAAGAAGACTGGTTATTTCTGTAAAGGGACAGTTCACCTCAAAATCAAAAATTTTCCTGTGGCCTGTAGTGTTATTTAACCATCTATACTGTTTTGGTGCAAGTTTTGGGGAAATCTGCCGTACAGGTGTCTCTGTTCTCTCCCACATGATGGAACTAGATGGCGCTAGTCCTGTGGTGCAATGTCTCTTTCCTTTTTCTGAAAACAGACACTGGTTGTGAATTTTTCAAATGTATTTTTGGTGCTTTGAGCACCACAAGCCAAACGCCATCTAGTCCCATTATATTGGAGAGCAGGCAGACATCTCTGCAGCCAGTATCTCTAAAACTCTGCAACTCACGCCAAAAAAACAAAACAAAACAAAAAAACAATCTAGCCGGATAAACAGTACTAGAGACAAGAGGAACCATACATTTTTGATTTTCTTTTTGAATTTCCTATCATTATATACAACAATATCAATCTAAAAAATAAAATTGAAATTGGTTATAACATTTTCATAATAATACCAGTATCAAAAAATGGTTTAAAAATGTTTGATTCTGGCATGTTTGTAGTAGGAGAAAGTGAACTGTAAATAAAAGCAGAGATCATTTTTAAAAGTGCAAGTTTGTTTTTTCTTTTCCAGCCCAGAGCAGCGACTGCAGTCTTCCTCTCAGTCTGTATATGACCTTTAACAGCCTAATAAACCCTTTCAGACTAGGGTTGGGAACCATAACCCAATGCCAGTATGGCAACGCTTCCTATACGACCGGTACGAACCGGACTGAATTACAGCACAGATTACAGACATGCCTGAGTTGTCCATTCAAACAGTTGCCTTGTGGTCCCGACGTTACAGAGGCATCACCAAACACACCCAGGTAACATGACGGCAGCTCCATAGACTTCTAGAATAAGCCAATTTAAAGATCTGTGACATCTCCACGATATAAAGTCTAAGTCTGGGGGGGGGGGGGGGGGGGGGGGCGCCAGGCATTATCCAAAAGCTGGATAATGCCTGGCGAGCAGCATTGGACTGCATGGGCACCATTTTTGCTTCACTATCCGGTTCAGTAAAATATATCTATGGGCAGCACTCACTCTACATGGCTCTGGCAGCAGGTGACATGACGTTAGCCTGCTGTTAGCTAGTAGCTACCATAAACTTGGCTAAAATGCCGAGCTAAACGGTCTAAAGCAAGGCTGTATTTCACTCAAAAGGATTCCAACAGCAGGTGGGTTGCGCAACCAGGGTTGCCAGACCTGCTTTTTTTCCTCCAGAATTGGGCTACTTTTGAAGTATTTCTGGACAATTCATTTTTTGTCTGCTGGCTGAGTGGACCTATTTTGCTTGCAAATTACACTTATTTATAATATCTATAAATACACATCCATATTTAAAACAAAATTATTTATTTATCCTGAATCCAGATCAGCATGTGCACACATGGACCTGGCACAAGTCACCCGCATGCCCACATAAACGCACACAAATACGACTGTGCCTATGCTCTCCGCCTGCTGTCGCCGTTTTTATTGGCTGTTGGGGTGGTTTTGATCTGCCATTGGTCTGGTGTTGTCACAGAGACCTGGCAACCCTGCAAGCAACAAATGTTTAAAAATAATTGTGCCGACGGGGGATGCATCTGGTGACGCACATGGACACAGCAGAGAGCTGGACTGCTTATGTGACCCCATGAGAGGCACATCAGCTGGCAGAGTGGGCGTCCCTGACCCCGGAGATTGGCCGTGACATGTCATAATAACTTGACATTTCTACCTATGAGTCCACTGATGATGATGATGATGATGATAGCAGCCTTTCATCAGATTAGCAAATATAATCCAAATATGATTCTGCAAAACAGTTGCTGAAGTTTGAAGCTGAAGTTCATAGAATCCCAAGAATACCAACTCAGAAATTAAGATGATTTTACACTAAAAATTAAGCTGACTTAACTTGGAAAATGTATTTCTTGCATACAAAAAATTAAATAGTTCATTCAAAGACCAGTCTTGCTTGATTTACATAAAACTTAAATGCAAAACTTTGTTTTATTTTTTTTTTAAGTAGATCAAGCAAAATATTTTCATCAGTGAAAAATCCTGAACACAGAAATCGTGAACAACAGTTTAAAGATCTAACTCCACAATTCAGTACTAATAGTTCTGTCTTTTCATGTTTTCAGAAACTATTTTCATTCATTTACAACATGTATGATGTATTTAGAAGAAGAAAAAATCCCCTTTTCCTTTACACAAATTTTAAGTACTTGATTTTATTTTATTTATTTACTTATCCTTATTCTATATTTAAGTATACTTTTAACTTTTAAAAGTTAATATATTATTCTAGTTCAAATTTGTCTTAGCAATGAAAAATGTTTTGGTGTCACTGATGATCATTTAGTGCTTCTTTTATAAAACTATCAGTTCTAAACACCAGTGTTGGAAAAAAAAAAAACATACAACCCTTTTGCAGACACATCACCTGCAAGTTGAACTTTGGGCCCAAACTCACCACTTTGCTCAATGCAATGAAACCAATGTCAGTCATGAGCTAAAGGGCCTCTCTTAAGGCCAAAACACGTGAGACACAGACGCTACATGTTTTGTTGGCAGAGCAGAGCACAAGTCTTGACCTTCTGCACAGACTCTGTCTTTGTTGCGTGCCAGCTGTGCTGTCTGAGAGGACAGAGAGTAAGATAGGTGACAGATTATGGGCTCTGCTGTGTACATACTGAGTTTTACCAAGTGTAGGTAATACAGTTGGCTATGCAGGGTTTGAAGATATATGTTATATTAACTCATGCTGAATTAATTACCCAGACGTAAGCATGCCATGACCCAGTTTTCAATCTGAAAATCCTCTGGGGCCCACTTAAAACTTCAATCACAGCTCTGATCAACACACGAGGCTAATCGTACCAATGGCGAGATATGAGATACGCTCTGGTGTTAATGTGATGGGTCACTGAATATGGTGCGACTGTCAAATGAAAATGTTAAATATAACGCTTAACGCATAATTTAAATCCCATGGCTTTGTTTTATTAGTTCTGATTACTTTTTTTAAAAACTAATCGTGAATATTTTATTGTAATTTCAAACTTATACAAAGGAAACATTTTATTTATTTATTATTTTTCTTGACCTAACAAGGCCCACCTGCAGAGGCTTTTTACGGCCCACACTCTGGGAACCAGTGACCTCGCTCATTTTAACTACATGTTCGTGGATACACTTGGTTTGATTGATTTACGATGTAGAAACACTCATAAGGTTGCTGTGTCACATTGCCTCTGGTACAATAAGGTATATTTATTCATTTATCATCTTTAAACAGACTGTGCTTTTTTTTTAAGCACAGAAATTTGTCATTTTAACCAGTTGGAGGGCCATGCAGCCGCTGGAGCAGCTTCAGCTGATTACAATGCGCACACTGTGCTGCGTGCACGCTGTGGCAGACCCGCTGCGTCCGTGCCCCATGTAATTGGACTGTCAGGAGAGGAAGGAACAGGAACAGCCAGCTACCAACTCACACCACACCTGTTGTTAACCAGTACCTTCTACCTTAAACTTCACCTGCTCCACCTGCAGATCAAACTCAGAGACTTAGATCTTTACAAAGTTTAAAAAGATTTCCAACACTACAATTACAGCAGATCTGAAGCTGACTGCCTGTTTTTTTTTTTTTTTTTAGGAAACTCAAGTAAAGAAAGATGACACTTTTTTTCTTTGGTCACCTCCAGCAGATGTTCTCACATCCGCAACAAAGACAACAAGTGATCCAAAGTGATGGGAGGCTATCAGTGAGAGTGTTTTTCTAGCACTTGGAGCTGGAACGCTGATGACAGATGAAAACAATATGTGTTATCTGAGAAAGAGAGCTGTTAATTATGGAGTGTCCTTCCTTTCCACCCATTTATCACCACTGCAAGGTGTCAGTCGGCAATGAGCTTCTCTATATGTTCTGTATATTTAATTTCTGTGCAGATTATCTGAGCCATGTGACATTAAACACGTGGTAAACATTGCTAAATGGGTGCAGTTTGGTCAGGTTTAAGGTGCCTGCAGACTGTGAGGTTTCAGCAGTCTTTTAAGTTTATTGCAAGAATGCACTGTACAACATGGATCCAAGTAAACTTGGGTATGACGTCAAGTTTGATGTACGTAGACTGTACGATAGGCTACAGCACAAGTCAGTATACAAGAAAAATGTCATTAGTATGCATCATCCATCTCCAACCACTGTGGTGGTAAACAATGAAGCAAGAATGAAACCCTGCAATAGTGGTATTTATGGAAAAAACTAATCCAAAGAAGAGGAGGGGGAGGAATGAGGACCTGGTTGTGGTGAGTTAAAAGAGGCCAAAGGGAGCTTGAGGTGCTACGGTTGAGTATTTGTGTAGCATGCTAAATGTGCACTGTAGCCTTAATATACAGTCCACGATTGCTGTGTCCACTTACATGAAGTGTCTTTGTCCACTGACACACACTGCATTCTTATTGGTTGGTTAGTATACATGAGTTGTAGCAGCAGTCACATTGCGAGTTGGTCATCCTAAATTTCTGACACTGTCAGAATTTTGTCCCAGGCTGTCTTTGGTTGCAAGACCATGAAAACGGCTGTCTTTGAACGTCTCTCAAAATGTGGTGGAGGACCACTGTTTTTGGAACCGTGACAAAAAGGGGTGCACCGATGCCACTTTTTTCAGACTGAGTACAAGTACAAGTACTTATTTATTGTTATTTTGTATTAAGTTACTGTGCTGTGGAGTTTACTGTGTACATTATACAGTATATTTCAGTAGGAATAATTCCATGTTATCATGGATTTGCAGAATTAGGTTTATTTCTACATATAAAGTTACACTTCGATAATTACTTCATTATTTCTCCAGTGAAAAAAACATATTGTTGTATTGTTTGTGTTATATTATTGTCCTCACCAGCTGCCTGCTCACAGTTAGTTCATTTGTATTTGTGCCCACACCCAGGAATTTATATAAATATTTTATTTTTACCCATTTCACAACCTTCTTATGGGTCACCAGCGGGTACCTGCAGGTACACGACCCGGAGCAGGACTTTGACTTTGTTGGTGTCATCCATCAATCCCATCTTCTCCAAAAACAGGACTTTCTCGCTTTTTATACATCTCTCTTCCACCATAGTTAGTACAGCCACTAGATTACTAGTAAGCTGCTTGCACAGACGATGTGAAAGCCAGTTTTTCTGGTGAGGACGGGCAACATTTTCCAACTTTTTTCCAAACGACTGTTCCTGTGTGAGCGTAATAAGATATTCTCACCTAATGATCTTGCAGTGGGCTTCTGAGACATTAATGAAAGCGAGATCTAAGCCTGAGCGAGGAACCCAGCGTGCACCAAATGAACAGGTTTTATGCTGTCATTCAACTCTGGAGAGATTAACGCCCCAATAAAAAAGGTAAGCAGCGAGCAAAACAGCCAAACATCAGGAATGTTTTATGGATGTGTGGCCGCGCAATATCCATAAAACATGGCCTGTTGAGACACTGGCGTGGGCTTTTTCAGATCTTCATTTTCTGTCCTCCATTTAATAGACCTCCAGCACACTAATTTGAGCCAAATGGGAAGAAAAGAAGCAGGGGTATTAAAGCAAATGGCCATTCCCATGTGAGCAGCCAGGGCCTCCCTATCCAAGGCTCTCCTCTTCAATATTTACCGCTGCGTCCTGTTCATGGCAATGATGTATGCAACGCACATTAGAAAGCCTGGCTTTTACCGCTAGCCACCCACTTTCTGCTAACAAGAGCACTGATGCCAACATGCATTTTCAATGACAAAAAAATGGAGGAAAGAAAACAGGTTTCCACCAGCAGATCAAGGCTGACATGAAGTGGCGGGGGCAACTGCTGCAAGGTAACTCAACAGCATGTTTGTTTACAATCTAGCCTTAGCATACGAAGCGGCGGGAGAAAAATAGATCTGTTTAGCA
The DNA here is from genome assembly GCA_027495735.1 of Lutjanus campechanus. Classification (NCBI taxonomy): domain Eukaryota; kingdom Metazoa; phylum Chordata; class Actinopteri; order Lutjaniformes; family Lutjanidae; genus Lutjanus; species Lutjanus campechanus. The sequence goes on from JAJHUR010082237.1 coordinate 23,549, forward strand.
CATGACAGCTTCCATCAATCAGGTGTGAGCCCTGGAAGGGGAGACACTGGCGGGATCAAACAGGCCTCCTGTCTGTCGCCTCCGCAGTGAGCCACACTCGACTTTCAGGCAGGTAGCATTTCACCCCCCCCCCCCCCCCCCTCACTGGGCCACGCTCTCTGGGGAGCGCAGCTCGTTCCACCGCAGCACACACTTTCTTTAACAATTTATAGCATGGGATGAGATATAATCCACGGAATTCTCCGAAGTGGGAGATGACATCCCACATGTGAGCATGTTACGCGTATGATCACATTCTAGTGCAGATTTACTCATAATGGATCTTAATGTTCAAGGACAAATGCATATCACGTTTGATATGTATTGAACATACTATGTAAATGCTTCCATTAGTTCCCGTATTAGTGTGTGTGGTATGTTATTGTGAGGTCGTAGGTTTAATTTACACAGTCTCCTGGATGTGGGAATCCATTAAAGTAATGATGTGGGATTTGGGTTACGTTACCCGCTATTGCTAGTTGATAAGCAGCAGTAATTGGACCTACATACCCCCCATCAGTGTTATGATTTGTTCAGAAGTGTGTTTTGTGGCATCTATAAACACAAGTGTGTGATGTCAGTGTGTGCCGACAGCCGCGTCTCCTGAAAATTATGTTTATTTGCAACTAAATTGCAAAAGGCAAATACATTTGGTGGGAAAAATGCTGCTGACTGAATTACAGCCCCAATTATGAAAAAGTTGAGCTGTTGTGTAAAACTAAAAACATCAGAAACAAAATGCAATGATTTGCAAAGAAATTTCAAACTATATTCAGTTGAATACAGTACAAAGACAATATATTTAATGGTCAGACTGATTCATTTGATTGTATTTTGTGAGACAGACTTGACTTGGTGTGTGGTGTAGAGCTGAAGCCAGAAAGCCTTTAGCTTAGCTTAGCATGAAGACTGGAACCCGGGGGTGAAGCAAGCCTGGATCTGTCCAAAACTTAAAAATACAAGATAATATGAAGTAATTTAAACCAACACATCTGAAGATGATTAACAGTTGTCGTGCACGTTCGTTGAACAGTCGCTGTCCTTTTATTATATGTGCTTACAAGTATTGCAAATGATCAAACCAATTCCACTTGTCATTTGTTCTGCTTATGTGTGACGCCGCAACCTAGTTTGAGGCACATTTTATCAGAACACGATGACAAAAAGAAAGAAAAAAATTGGGGGGATTCATCAGTATTAACAAGAGAAAGTGAATCAGTCAATATTTGCATGCATTTGTGGTCTAATATTCAATCCTCGTTCTATCAGTCTTGAATTTAACAAGCCCACTTCCACATTCACAAGGCAAGTAATGTTTTTATGGATAGGACATTCACCTTTATGGCAAAGACAGCACTTTATTTTTGGAATAAACAGAAGAAAGCAGGGTGGTTATTATGGCTGAACAGGCAGAAATTCAGTTTTCATCAAGAGAAATCCGGGGAGGAAGAAACAGAATAATAGCTCGGAGCATGCCAAAAGAAAAGTGAATATAACATTGCTTTTCAGAGCTAAGGAGCTCTCTCAGATGAATAGGGAGCAATACAGATGTAGCACTTCTTTTGGACTGGAGGGTTTCTTAAAACCCCGCCCCAAATAGCAAGAGTCCAATCATGGCTTAGCAACTGTAACAAAGCACGGTAGGTCTGTCAAGCTTTGGATTTCTCCACATGACAGAATGGTGCATATGGAAGGTCACCTTTGCAAAATCAAAAACACAAGAGTGAGAAATGGCTTGTGCTTATCTGCTCTATTGTGCACTGCAAACATTAGTATGATGGTTAACTAGCTTCCATCTACACCATTATTATGTGGGGGTTAAAGCATCATTAAGCAAGAGTTGGTATTTTTTGCGATTTTGTCCCCCGACAAGTGCAATTCACTTATACACAACTGATAACTGATGTGCGTTTGTTACTATTACATTACTTATGATCAGAAAATAGAGTCACAACTTTGCTAACACAGCCAATCATCAAGCAAGCGCAGCAGCACAAGACATAACATCAACAGACCCAACATCAAGCTCAGCATCCGTCTGTCAGCCTTTCATTTCTCTGCGCTCTCGTCCACAACCAGAAGCCAGTCCAATATTTCACATCTTGTCTGGTGGTTGACCGGTTGGTCGCTTTTTTCAAATTCTTCTCTCACTTCCCCTGTCAATGTCCCCTTACGTCTCTCCACCATGATGTCCTTAGAGGCTGAGTCTGGATCACTTGCATATAGGAGAACCTACGGTGGCCGTGAAACTCACGAAAAACGCAAAATGCCATATCTAGAGCCAATGTTTATGTTTGTCTGCTCTGGGCTACATCACGGTGCAACATGGTGGCCTCAATGGAGGATTCTCAAAGTACGGTACATGTGTGCCAAAAGCATGTAATGCAGCTTCTGCTTTTAATTTCTGCACTTTAAATAACCTACATTTAATATTTTAAATTACTCGAATACTGCGCCAAAACTGCACCTCCATAACAAAGCATCTGTCAGGCTTGGAATTACAACTTGTAGAAAGCTACTTGTTGCACCTTGCTGGAATAACATTCTGTCACCAGTGCTAGTGCTTTTAGCTAAACTCAGTTTAATGTGGAAGTTAGATCGAAAAGCAACCACTGCGGAAACGTTGGAATTATGTTCTGCCATCAGTGTTAGTGCTGTTAGCCACAGTTAGCAAGTTCAGTGAACAACTCAGCAGTCAAAAGTGAAAACCGAGATTGAACAGCTGCCATGGGAAAAAAAATGCACGGTTGAGGAGAAAAGGGGGCTTTCAGAAAGAAATGCTTACTTTAACGGACCTCGGGGGACAGATAAAATGATCTGCCTTATCTGCAAACAGGCGAAGTCGTTGCTCAAGGAATTCAATGTGAAACGCCATCATGAGATCATTCATTAATTCTGCAACAAGTTTATTTGCTTCCCTGTGCAGCCCATAATCACATGCCGGCTCCATATATCGGCACTCAAAAATCAAAACTTTGCGAACGCCTAACATTAAGGGCTCATTCTAAGATACAAAAATACAATTCTTATTTTCAGGTGATTATGCACTAATGAAAACATACTTAATAATATTATATTAATTCTCTTCCTCTGCCATTAAACCCCTTGTTAATCTTACCCACTCGACCCTTAAGATAAAAGAGTTAGATAATGCTGCTTGAAAAATACCCGTTGAAGACTGGAACATCCAAGTGTGTGGGAGCTAACACACCCCCTGTGTTAGAGTTGAGAGTAACGTTAGCAGCTCTTTCCTGCTCTTTATTCGGTTTGAGGAAGTTTACACTTGAGCGACTCCAGCCAGATTTGCATTAGATAGCACTTTGCTTGCCAGTCCACCAGCTATTCCTCCTGCTCCAATTGCTTTCTTGTGTAAAAGTGAAGCGTACGGTTTAAAAATGTGAACACTGAAGCAGAAACCTTCCGAGACCGAGGCTTATGTTCAAATTAATAACATTTCAATGAAATATCTTGTATCATATTATGAAACTATTCTATAAAACTGGGACAACCCTGGAATGTATGAACAGTGCCGCTTCTTTACTTTTACTTAACTTTTTTTCCTGGGACATGTTGCAGCAGCCTTTCAGGATTATATCATGTATGTTCGCCTTAATGTGCACACTTTTCAGCCCACCTCACCGAGTTTCAGTGTTAGCATTAGCTGGCTGATAAAACTGCTATTTAACAGTTGTCTCAGCCAATAATATCCACAGTCATTGGCTACAAATAAGAGGCTGCTTTTGTTTAGATCCAAAGAGTCAAGAATGACTAACCTTACAGTTTGAAGGACAGCTGTGTCACATCTCCTCATGGTCGTTTTTTTGTCTCTTTCTGGTTGTTCTTTCTTCATCTTCTGTGCCTGTTTTCCGTCTCTTTGTGGTCGTTTTGTGACTTTTGGTCCAGGTTCAGTAAATCCATCGACGGTGCTGTGCCAAAACAGAAAATTCGACAGGTGTAGCAACAGTAACAGTTGGAGCAGGCCTTGGCAAATAGTCAATTATAAGTTTGCCTCCAAAATTGCAGAGCAAAAAATTTTTTTTACAGTATGTGCACATGAGGAGAAGTCATTTGAGATGAACATATCCTCCTGCAGGCCCTAAAATCCACACCTGCTTCGAACAGACCGCGATCCTGAAGATACTTTGTTATAAGTTCGGTCTGACTTATTAATGATGTTTGCCTCTGAAATTGCTCCATATGTTCCACGACCCACAGAATCCTGCAGAAATCATCACACTGGCTAAAGTACTACTGTAATCTCTCCAACATGATTTTTTTTTTCTTTCTGTAAAGTGTGCCTTAATACAGCCTTCTGGGAAAGAGCCTCTTCGGTTTTTCTATTACGGTAATTAAAGTGCGACAGGACAGCATTCCAGAGAGGTAGGAAAAAAAAGTGACACCTCGAAGGTGGCATTTTCATCAAACCTGATGATTTTTGTGGTTTTCCAAGATGTTTAAACTGCACTTTCAGATGCACTGGAGGTACATGGCTGTGATTACTCAGCACAAGACTGCTTATTAGCTGGAGGAAGTGGGGCTGCTGCAGTAAAACTAACTATATAAGCCATTTGGTATGGCGAAAAAACAGCAGTGTAAGATGGATTCAGTCACTGCTGCTCACTCGGTATTCAGAGGGGAGGAGAGATCTTATATGTAGAGGTGGGAGGTAATTAAGTACAAATACTTAGTACTAGCTTAGCTTTCTCAGGTATCTGCACTTTACTCAAGTAAAGTTCTGAGAAATTTTTACTTTTACTCCCTACATTTAAACACAACACATACTGGTTACTTTAGTACTTTATTTTTATTTTGCATCATTGTGCACCGCCTTCCCAAAATCAAGACTGATTTCAACCTAAATGGGGAGAACAATAACACATAGAAGAGATGATTCTTTGATGCATCCATCAGTGCATGTCAAGCACGACAGATTTAACAAGACGTAATGAGATGTAATGAGATGAAAACAATGAAAAAGACGTAACAAGATGAAAACAACAAAAAAGA
>JAJHUR010082239.1:0-16800 GCA_027495735.1 Lutjanus campechanus
CACAGTTACTTTTGTTGATTTAGGTTGATTATTTGGAATATTTATTATGACTTTTCCTCATGATTAAACTGCCCAAAATGTTTAACTTATCTTGAATGCTCTTATGGGCCTAAAAACTTCAAAAAGGCACTCAAGTAGTTTGACCTAGGCCTGTTTACCTCTGACACTAACATGCATCTTGGGTGATCTGATCACAAGTGGACAGCTCTAAGTATGTCAGTTCACACCCGGCAGTAGAATGTGTCTCCACATGAATCTCGAGTGACCACTTGTGACGTCCATTACTTTGACTATTAGTTCCTTTTTTCAGATCAGCACCACACTAAAACTCACACGAGCCTCATGTTTACCTGCGCTATAAGCAGCAAAGCTCCATGGTGCGTTGGGATTTTATAATTGAAATATGAGCACTTTTACTCTCTCTGACTGTGTGGAAATCTGATGTTGTGACATCACAGATTACAAGGAAAGGCATTAATGTCGGAGTCAGAGACAGTAAAAGTGTGTCCTGCTTTACAAAATCCCAGAGCACCACGGATCGTCTCTCCTGTCTGCTCTTCACAGCAACACAATGTTTTGGGGGTTTTTTTACAAAGAAAGAAATAACTTAATGTTTTGTACTTTAATGCCAAATTTACAAGAATGTATGAATGATTAAGAATTTGCAGAATTGGCCTTTTCGTTTATTAAGTTTCACCTCAATCAACAACTTCCAAGATTGTGCAATTTTTAAAAGGGAGTTTAGGGATATTGCAGTTAGTTCAGTAGTGAAAGCAGGTGAAACAAAAATCTGCTGCTTATCTTGGAAGGTAACAGAGCAGAAACACGTACTTTACATGACAGTGAACCAAAAGAAAAACAGACAGCGTGTTTTGTGTGTACTTACAAAATGTCAGTTAAGTAGGCGTTCCTTCAGTGTGGCCCAGGACACATACACACACACTGCTGAAAGAGTGCGGCATTTTGCAGCCTAGAGCACCTCTGAATGTGGTCTGAGTAATCAGATCTCAATGTGTTTATTCACACCTATACTAAAAGCTGTCCACTCAGGATCAGCTCACCAAGACACATGTTCCTGCACTGACCATTTTAATTGTGCAGTACATGGACACACTCTTCATACATACAGAACAAATATCTGTAAACACATTCATTAAAAATGTTGCAGTTTATACAGTTCCCACTTATTTGTTTTTATATTTTTTTAACTTAAAGTCTACATTTTTCTGTTCTATTTTAAGTTACATTTTACTCATTTGGACATATAAATATATATTTCAAACAGTCATAATCACATTTCTTCAGTTTATGTGCTTTTTTTGGGCTTTTATTTCACACATACTTTATCAATGTAAACATGTTTCCCATGCCAATAAAGCCTTTTTGAATTATTGGATTATTAATGCCAGGTGTAAACAGGAAATTAACTGTTTGCTCATTCTACTGTTGCACAATTCTAAAGTTTCTCTGTTTTAAAATGCATGAAATGTGATATAAAGATTAAATAGGAGACATTAAAGACATACTGGTTTAGGCTGAGGGAGGAAGTTGTTGACCCTGGAGATGCTCCACATGCCCTCGAGGTACTGCTGTGCCTGAATGGTGACAGAGCTCACAGATCCACTGAGCTGCCCTCCTGCCACCGTCACCTGGACGCTCGTCTTAGGCCCTGAGGAGACAGAGGGACTCTGCGACCAGCCTGGCACCTTGTGCCTCTCCCCCAGGGGCAGGACAGAGTGGGCAGCCGTTTGGCCTTTGGACAGCTGTTTTGCATGGACACTGGAGGACGACACTGTGAATCTTGTAGGCTGTGGTAGAAAGGACGTAGTGGGTAGGGCTGCCATGTCTGAGCTGAAGGTGAGGATGGGAGCGTGGAGCGTCTGCAAAGCCTCCTGCCTCAGTTGGTGGAGAGGGGTGGAGCAGACCTGGCAACAGCTGACACCAGCGTCATGGCTCCCAGGTGTTTGGAGCTGTTCGAAGAGGAAGGTTGCATATCCAGGGTCCTGCAGAGCAAACACACACAAGAGAGAGGCTTGAACTCCACGCACAATATGCCCACACACAATGACGCAAGTTGATCTCAAGTATATCTCAAGTATATCTCACTATCTGTTCTTTTGAAAGGATTTCCTGGATGTTGTTCACATTTTCCAGGCGCGTCAGTGGTCTGCTAGCAGTGTGGTCCCCAACCGTCCTCAGGGACCATCACGCTTATTTAACCACTTCCTTGGTTGTTTGTTTAGACTGAGATGCCTCGTCTGCATGCAACTTAAGACCGCTGATCAGGTTGACCAGGCATGTGCTCATTTCACAGAGACCAAACAAGGCAAATGTGAGGAGACGACTCTGAAATAAGGCTCAGAGAGATTAGTTGAAGATCCCACAGAGACATTCCTCCCAAAAAAACAAGTGAAATTTTATTTATTTTGTGAAGCTTTAGAAAGAAGAAAAGATTTCAGCTTATTGCTGCTTTTAGAGACGGTGTCCAGTGGAGTTTTGTCCTTTCACTCCGTCTCTAAGAAGGCTCCCTAGGGTGTCCATCTCTGCTTGGGCGGAATGACAAAAGAAAACAACAGCTGAGGAGACTCTTGCGCCCAAAGCCATACATTTACATATGATAAGTGCCTCAGCATGAAAACATATGATAAGCCACCAAATGTGAAAATAAATACATCCTCCAGGAAGCTGGAGGCACGCAGTGAACTATGCAAATCCTAAGCGAGGGCAGAACACAACTTTCTCTTAGTTTTAGGAAAATAAACACTGACACAAACACTTCCACACACACAAACGCACACACAGCCAGTCTCTTAAGAGGCATAAAGGGGCACTGCGCTTCTGCCCAGTGGAGTCGTGGCCTAAGACATCAGCCCACAGCCCATACATAAATGTTTATGAGGCCTTTGCTCCGTGGAACCTCCGAGGTGATCAGGAGGAGTGAGGCGGCGGGGAAACAACAATCCTCTGCCTTAATGCAGTGCCACTTAATACAGCTAACCCAACAGACCCAGAGAGCACAGAGGCCGGCAGAGGGACCCTAAATCTCCTCCCATCATGAAGGCAGCTCAATACAAGGACTTTACATGACCTCTGTCTGCAAACACACACTTAGTTACCACTATGATCACACAACCTTCACTGAAAAACGAAGGTGCTTATTAGAACATTAGGGGTTCTTCAGCCCATAGGAGGAACAATTTAAGTTCCTTGTAGAACCTTTTATAAAAGTTTCAATTGAAACTTGGCTATACCTAGAACCATCTATGAAAAATTTCACCCAGGATCCCCTTTGAGAGGTTCAAAAGAGAACCCTTCTGTGGTGGAATGGTTTCACCCAGAACCCTCTTTTCTAATGGCAACCCCTTTATATTCCAACAGTGTGATTTAGAGCTCACCCAGGAGGTTCTATGAAGAACCTTTTTATATTCCAAGGGTTTTATCTAGAACCCAACCAGGGAGGTCTACCAAGAAATCTTTTATAATCCACCAATTTTACCTAGAACCTACCCATGGTGTTCCACCTAGAATCTTTTTAGATTCCAAAGGTTTCATTTCCAGGGTGCCCTACTAAGAACCTTAGAGCCTCCTGCAGGGGTTCTACGAAGAACCCTTTTCTATTCCAAGGGTTTTACCTAGAACCCAGTCACATGAGAACCCTTTTAAATAATGGTGGAAAGAACCCTTGACAAAAGAGTTCAAGGATTTCATTAATCCTTGAAGAATTCCTTCCTCCAAAAAGGGTTCTTTGCAAGATGAACAGTTCTTAATGGAACCCTTGACAAACATTGTCTTAAAAAAGGGGTTCTTAAGAAGCAAACAGCTCTGGGTAGAACCTCAGCCCTTCAGGAAGAACTCTTATTTCCCACAGTGTGCAGCCTCAGTATCATATTATTCATATTATCTGTGCATTTCTCATATTCTCAAAAATGGACAGAAAACAGTGAATTATACTGAATTACACCCTGCTGGATAACTGTAATCTCCATATGATCACTTTACTTAAACAACAGTCATGCAAAGGACTGGCCTGATGTTCACTGAGTGCTTCTGGTTAATGATTTACTATATTGGCTACTGACTTTACACACGGGCAGGCACGGACAGGATGCGAGCACAACTGAGAAATACACTCAGGATGTAGAAAATCCCATAAATCTCACAGCGAATGAGAAACTGTGATGGACTGACGACTGGCTAATGGTACTGTAGATCAAGTGCAGTATGGTATCAAGTGAATGTTGATGCTGGAGTATATCCCAGTGAGGAATGGATTTAAATGTAAGAAGCTTATAATAGAAATATGATGCTATGATAGAGCTTTTAAAAAAAGATATACTGACACGTGAACTATCTCTACTGTGGGATATTTATGCACAGGACAGGAAAGTTCCTCTGAAGAATGAAGATGAAACAGTCTATAACAAATTGGAGTGAAATGTGAGCTAAAGAAAACACCGCTGGCTGCTATTTTCACAGTCTGGAAATTGAAGCAAAGTCATAACCAGCCAACTCCGCCCTTCCATCACCCCTCACCCTTTACCCTCCGACCACCCCCTTTACCCACCTCAGGGCACTGGTAGATGGAAGAAATCAATTTCCCTCTCTCTCTCCATGCATTGTTAGGTGTTGATTTAGGGGAGCTAATAAAAAGACACACAAAGCTGAGCCCATCTGCTATTCAGTTAGGATTCTGGAGGTTAGAGAGCGGGCTTCTCCTGTAAAGCTGTCTGTAAGCTTTATGCCCACTGGAGTGAATAAAGGGTCAGGGCCACCAGGCCTATGAGGTTCACGGTGCTGATGATGATGATGATGATGATGTTGGGGATGTGGAGGAGAATGATGTGGGTATAGATGAAACTGAAGGCCAAAGAATCCATTTTTACAGGGTGGATAAGAGGATTTCAAAAAAGGACTGGTGGATATGTCACCTCATTCAGAGAGAGGTGCTGGACACAAACCTATGCAAATTTAACACAATAAAGTCACCATGTAGTTGCAAGCTTTAAAGTAACTTTAGTATTTTTCAACCGTATGTTCCCATGTTTTAGTGTCGAGGTGAGTAACGGGAACAACGATTTTTGAATCTGATCCGCCCTAGAGTGAGAGTGCTGCAGCCCTAACCTGGAAAAATGGGCTGAAATGTAATCCTTCTGCAGCAATTACACACCGTCAAAGTTAAGTCCACTTAAAGTGCTTGCTTTTGCCAGGGACAGGCCCCGATTGTTATTGTTAAGTGTCTGACTACAGAGATTGACCTTTTTTTAAGGAGTACTGTAAGATGTGCTTTGTTTAACCAGAAACAGCTGTTTTATTGCACTCACCAAACCAACCAGGCTCCATTTACAACACTGGAATTTTCACTCAAACAAAATAAAACTCACCACAAATGTCTTTGCTCATCTTTCCACTATTCCAACAACCACCAGCTTTGGTTTGGTCTGAATAAACACTGAATTTACCATGTTAGATGTGAAAATATCAGTAGAGGATTGAAACAGCGTGAGTAGATTATTTTCACATTTACTTTGCTGAATAAAGATGTATTTCGATCAAACCAGAGTTGGTGATTGTTGGAGCAGTGGAAAGACGAGCCAAGATGGTTTTGGTGAGTTCTATTTTCTTCCTGTCAGGTCTGAATGACAGTTTTGCCAAGGGAGTCTGACTAGTTTGGGAAGAGCATTTTAGTGTACTTTGACAGTGTGCGGTTGCACATGCACTGTAAAAAAAAGACAGAGAGAGAAAGTTGGGAAAACTAATCATTTCAAAGCAACTGTCTTCACTAAATTTTTGAGTTTTAAGTTAAACTCTAAGGTAAATAGGTCCTAGGTAAATAAAAAACTAAAAAAATTGCAGACATACTAATCTAATAATCTTTTGTTGAGATAATTATTTTTCTTCTTTAGATAAACTGAATTGAAAACAAAATTATTAATCATTATTTGCTTTTGCTTCACTTCAATATATGGAAGCACTTTTTTAATTTCTAAAATTCAAAGATTTGAGTTATTTAAAAAAAGAGTCAGCTAGTCAGTTAGTCCCACAAAAACGTGGGAAAATAGAGTTCAGATTGAAAAATACCAAAGTTACCCTGTAATAGTTTAATCTTATGTTTTTGCTATAACATTAAAACTAACTGTTTGAGAGCTTGTTCACAAGAATAAAGTGGAAAACCTAGCATGTGATGCATGAGAACATCCAGCGCCTGAAGCCATATTGTTTCTTTTATCATCCATATGATCTATTACTGACAGGTGCAAGTGGGTGTGAAGAGTAGCACTGCTTGAGAGAAGTATGTAATGCGCGGCATCAACACAATCTAAACGTTCAAAGCATTCCCGACAGCGAAGAGGCGTGGAGCTACTTCAGGGCTCTGACTCCTCAGCCATTGTTCTGTACAAGTGGGAGACGGTTTTGGTTTTCAACCCGAGGTCTATCCACAGAGATAGTCAAACTGCACGGGTGAGGATGAGAGGACAGAGAGAGAGAAAGAGAGGTGGGAGGAGAAGGCAGGCCGGGGTTGTGGCCCTTGCCTGGAGGCTTGTGGGTGGTTGTGTTGGTTTACTGCCTGTCAGCACTGATCTTTATTAAACTCTGGGGACAAATGCAGTCAGATGCTATGGCCTTATTATGGAAAGGAGGTGTGCAAAGCGCACTGGGGAGAGAAAGGTCTGCCTGTGGAATGAGCCCTTCACGGCCCTTAGAGACCTAAGTTTGTCTCTGTCCCTCATGCTAACTGTGATGAAAACCATGGCAGCAGCAGCAGCAGGACAGACAGCCACCCAACTAACTGACTGTCTCTCTAGCTTGATGGAGAGTGTCATCACAGACAGCCCATGCCCAGAGGCTGATGGAAACAAGCTCAGCCGTAACCACTTATGGATGAGGGGACAGGTAGAAAGATGTGCATGATTTCTCTCCCATGCCTCCTTTGGGTGCCAACGGAACCGGGCAAAGTTCCACATCAGATTTTTCCCTCAAATCACACCTCATTTACCTCATCTCGTCTGGACACCTTTCTCTAACCAGACAAAGTGTAACTGCCATCTGACTGCTTCTGCATTCATCATGTGATGGGAGCACCATACCAGATATACAGCAGTAGCAAGCTGACTCGAATCAAGGGAAGGTCATAGTGATTTGAAATGCATGAGGCCCCTCGCTTGTAGAGCGACTTTTAGGCACGCTCCGTTGAAAGTAAAATACTCTGGGAAACCATATTTTCTATTCCAGTTGAGCCCAACAGATATTTCCCAGACATAAAAGCTCCCTATGACCCACTGCAGCAGCAGTGGCAGAAAGAGAAATGAAGCAAAATTGCATCAACATGCATCCATTACGATGAAAAAATAAAGTGAAAAGTTCAGACATACTGCAGCCTGCGGCTTGTCAGCTCATATCTGAACTATTTTAAAGTTGCAGACAATCTGAGGCGTTCTGTCTGCTGTGGTTTACTTTCTTATTTCTATCATCCATCTCAGGGCAATGTTTCCAGAATCAGTACTGAGCTGACATTGTAGCAATAAGAGCTTCAGTATTCCTCAGTCCTCAGTGTTCAGTGTAATGGTTCCATAAAGACAAACACAAGTCAATTTTAACTCCTGAATGTTGAGTTTAAGGGATGGATTCACACCTAAAGGTCCGGTTCCTGAATCAAACTAATTCAGGTTCACTTGACAGGTCCGAGACAAACCGCTTTGAGGCGAACCAGAGAGCGGTTGTTTGGTCCACAGTCCAGAGTTCGAGTCTGGCTTTCACACTAACCCATATGAACTGTACAAACAGGCTTTAATGGCCCAGGGTTTCGTTCAACCACACTAAACAAGGCTGGTGTGAACCCGCCCTAAAATTAAATTGTTAAGTCAGGGTGGATTCACATCTACAGTTCACAAAAGTCTTGCAATACCAGATGATCAGAGATCACACTACCTACCGATTGTCTGGGGACTTCTAAATGCAAAATAGTTGCTAGAATGGTGGTGAGAACGACCCCTAACAAACCTACACCCCTTACATTTTCTCAAGGACACTAATTATTTGAAACAAAGCTCTCCCTCCGTCCTCCTCAGTGGTAAGCAAAAGATTTCACCATGTAACTGCCCAAGTTTGAAGGGATGCCCTGAAGACTTTGGATTAGTTTGGCACTTGAGGGTTTTTAAACTCTTTTAATTGCTTTCTCTCAGTTTTAGCAACAGAAGCCTGGAGAATGTCCTCAGTCCAGCATTCACACCAACCCAACGAACCACAACAAGGGTGAAATGGCTCCAGGGTTCAGTTCAAACAGACTAAAAAAGGCTTGAACCTAAGTTTAAATTGTTCAGTCAGTCTTCATTTCCTTGTCTCCCTTGCCACATTTCTCATCTACGATTCTATGAGCATGGAAACATTCCTCAAAAAGGGTGCAACACCTTGCTGCTTTATATCTGTCCTCACTAAACTTTGTTCTCACCAGCAGCAGTCCTGTTCACACATTACAACTCTTAAGTACTTCCTATGACTGCATTTCTTGTAAAATCAAGACCACACAGCAGCTGCAGCATCTAATGCCCTTTCAACTCCTGACTTTCCCTTCCTCTGCTCCCCTGCAAGGATGCGACCAAGCCATCTCTGTTTACTCGGCCTGAGACAGTGTTGACCCTAACCACACACCGTCTCCATAAGTCTCAAAGGGATTGGCCCCCAATAAACTGCAGGAGCCCCAGTCCAGGTCCCGGGGTGAGGACGAGAGCTTCCAGCAGGCCTGCTTTCCCACAGGTAGCCCCGGTTCACTCTTGACAGCCAAGTCGGAGAAAAACGAGCACAGCTGCTGGCCTTGCCCCGGGTGAGCGCAGGGCATTAAGGCAGATTACATTCCCAGGATAAAAGCAACACATCCAGTGGTGTAATCCCTCTCTGCCCCCTGCTCCTTCTCAACTATCCCCACCACCTCCACCTCCACCTCCTTTACCCGCTTCCCAAGCTAGCCGACTCGACTCGGATCCCCTGAAGGAGCGGAGGGGCTGGAAGGCCTGTGACTGTGATTAGATATCAGGTAGAGCTTTTAGTGCAGCTGCAGATCTGGGATACAGACCATTAAATTTAACCACTGCCTGCTCGGAGGCAGAGAGGACAATGACTCAGGATGTCACACTACCATGCTATTTAACTCTGTGGGAACGCCTTTGGTCGAACACAAAATAGGACGGCTCACCAAATCACATCAAACAGATGTTTCGCCTCTGTTTGCTGACTTGACAGGATTAAACAAACCTATAATAAAGTTTCCCCCAAACAAAGCAACAGTATCTGCAGCAACACCAGTACACTGTCATTACCTGCCTGATAATACTGCCTCAGACAAAAACACACACCACCGCAGTAATGAATTCATTCATCCTCCCTCGGTGGCTGTGTGAAAAAGTCTGGCTGCTTCATTTTTCTGTCACTCTTTGGGGGGTTTTATTGGAGCACAATGAGATTCCATCAAATAATGATGAAATATCTCTGCCGCGTCTCCAGCATTTCTAATGTGAAATTTGGCTTTTGTCTAAGTGAGGCCACATTTAGACTCTTATCCCATTATCTTAGCTAAAGCTTTTGTGAGAGATATGGTTGCAAAAATCGATTCCGCTCCCGCTTTTCACGGGCTGATGTCTCACTGCTCCTGTTTCTTTGCGACTCCCCTGTGCTTTCAAGTATTTTAAACTCCACAACTTCACCAAGAAAACCTCATGGTTATATAAAGGTGGAACACCAAAAAGCAATTACTAATTAAAGCCCTATTCGAACAGGACTAGTATCCCCTTGGGGCCCCTAGCAATTTGCAATAACTGCGAAGGTTGCCTGTGATCTTAATCCTGTGCAAATCTGCCATGTCCGCAATTTGTAAAGTACAATTACCATATTTTGCCAAACAGAAAGATCCATTTGTGAAATTGTCCTGTACAAATCAGCATCTCTGTGATTTGGGGTCGGAATTTATCTGACATCTGTTTTCTGTTGTTGACAACAATTACAAAACAAAAACAATGCAGCAGTCAGTTGCAGTCTTTTATATAATTAAACAATCAATATTAAACATTCGGTATATTGTTTAGGGTTGGGTATTGATACTCTTTAATTGCAATAACCCGATTGCAATAACCCAGAACCAAGTAACATCAAAACTTCTCTGGCCAAACGATACATTCATTGAATCCCTTTGGTACCCAGATCTAGAAAAAAATTACCATTTATATGGGTTTTTTTTCTCGAAGCCAATCACCGCAAGTTTTCTTCATCAAGAAGAACCTTTGAAAAAAGGTATCAATTGAACACTCCATTGGTATCAGTATCAGCACCGGGACTGTAATTTTTTTTTTAAACGATACCCAGCTCTAATACTGTTACATCCCTATGGGCTACTGTAGAAACATGGCGGTAAAACATGGAAACCTCCATGAAAGAGGACCTGTGCCCTCTGTAAATAAAAATGGCTCATTCTAAGGTAACAAAAGCACAGCGATTCTTATTTTCACATAACTGTACACAAATGAAACCATATGAACATCATATTCCATTTCAGCCATATTCTGATCCAAAACCTTGATCTTTTCAACTCTGCAAAAAACGTTTGGAACATACCATTCTTCTGAGATTTTAGATAAACTGGAATTACCTAATCCTGCAACTATCTTGAAGACAAACTGCTTACTTACAGAATCAACAAGACATTACAATGCACAAACTTCCCCATCTTTAGATCAAACAGATGATTACCTTGTTTAGGGAGGTACATCAATTTTCTGTATCAGTATTCCCTTAAATGACCAGCCAAGCCTCCCTGCATCAGGCATCTGTTCATGTGGAGCTCGCAGAGACAGATGTCAGTCTGTCTGCCCTGTGTGATTTAGCCCTTTCCTCCCTTTAACTGTCAGTGAACTGCTGACAGAAAATGCAAATAGGCTTTACCCCTTGGTGACACTTTCAACACATGATAGCCCCACCTGTCCAGAGTATCACTGTGACACATCCTCTGATGAACGATTACAAATGAAACACACAAGATTTACTTCAAAATACAGTTGAGACCTTTGTGAGTATTTTGATCTGTTGTTGCTGTTTTCGCGGCGATACAGCTGATTGTAAAACCACAGTTGCAGCCTGTCATCCGTAAAAACAGATGTCACTGTCCATCAAAAATAAAGAGACCATACTCCTGCTGACCCTCAGGTTAAACATAGATAGAGTCAGATGTAATCACTCATGAGTCTTTGCCAAACCACCCTGCAACCATTAATGACCTCCTATAATGACGTGTCACCACTCCATATGGTCGACCCATTTATCAGGGTGTGAGTGCTTGTAGCTTCTCTAGAATGAGACTCACATACATGTTTTTATAAAAGTGTAATTACATAAAAGGTTAACTAAACTAGGCTTTAGAAGGAGAAATGGGTGCATGTGTGTGTATGTGCGTGCGTGTGTTTGTCTCCCCTTGTGTGGCTGTCTCTTTACACCACACCCATCCATCACTCCCGCCTTTCGCCACTTGGCCAGTTAATTACCCTTTCCTGTTCACTCACGCACATAAAGAAAACAAGCCCCTTTCAGACTGTTTGGACAGACTTCACTACCCCCCGCCCCCCCATCCTCCTTTTCCAACATCTCTCTCTTTCTCTCTGCTGTGGACCCGAGGCAGCGCTCACCGTCTCAGCCCCAGATCCGTCAAGCTTTCATCGGCTTTGGACGAGGTCACAGTGTTGGGAGGTCCAGCCTGGACTTGCCAGTGGGAGAAAGACGGACGTTAGGAATTGCTAGAGAGATGTCTTTACTGGGCATCTGGTAGTGAATGATCATCACTTCAACTCAATTCTCTACGTGCACAATTGAGTGCTGCAGGGATGACGTATTTTTATAGGCCACACCAAAAGTTAGCATTGCTATGGTTTCCACCGGAAAAAGCAAATAGGATTTCTCCACTGGAGCTGCGATTAATCCAGAAAATATGCTCTGTGGCGAGGAAAAGTTTTTTTGTGTTCAGCAAGACAATCCTCACAAATGAACACCACCTTTATGATTTTTAAAAAGTAAGTTCAATCGTCAGAAGCAAAAATCAAACACTTGGCTATAAACAGACTACATCACAATCCCCAAGACTCAGCATCACCCCAACAAAGTGACTCATGTTTGTCATGATGATGTTTCAAGTCCACAACAACCACTGTAGTCTTGTTAGCAACCGCCTTTTTTAGGACACGTAAAAGCTTCACAGCTTCACAGCTTAGCTAGCTAACATTAGATAACTACGGCTCAAACCTCTTTGCTGAATAAGTGATTCAAATTGTATATGTCCAGCTAACATTCACATTAAATTTGAACCCCATCAGTGAGGTCGGAGCTTTACCGCTCGCTCTCATAGGACGGCGTCACTGTAAATAGATGAAGCAAGGATGAAGAAGAACTGTGAGGTGATCACTAAGGCTTGAGGCAATGTCTCTGTCAAGTTGAACTGAAGTAAACAAATGTGCAGTTCATAATCATATACATCACAACACATTGTGGAAGTAGACAGTAAAGATTTGATTTCACAAAGATGAAACAATGCACTTGGTTGCAGAAAGAACAACATGAACTATGCTCAAAAGTTTTCTCAACAGTGAAAAAAGTAATACAGCTGCCTCAAAAGATGAACTGGAAGGATGAAAATGTTTTTTCCTCTCCAAATATTTTCCACTTCCCTGCCCGTAGTTGCTTTGGAGCAAGTCAGACAGCAGCAGGGCTGCTTGCTATGCTGTCCTCACCGGGGCACAGTGGATTGTATTTATGTACACTAGCACCAGCAATTGTGCACTTCTAATTAGAGTGGCTAATTTTTTGGCTCAGGGATGCTCTCAAGGTAGTTCCTCTTTTTCCCCCAACCAGGCTCGGCTGTGGAAACGAACCAAACTGAGTACATAATGAAAAATTCAACAGGCAAGCTGGGTAGGCAGGAGCCAGGTGTTGCAGTAAACTGCAGGTGAAAGCAAGGGCAGAAGGGGGGAAGAAAGGGTGGTGTGAGAGGCTGGAGGGTGAAAAGAGGGTTAAAAAATCATCTGGCAGATTCTCAGAGCACATGGCTAATGAAAAATATAGATTAATATTTGGCCCTCTAATCTGAATCTGCTATTTTGTAAAAGGATGCATGAGTAAAAACATATGACCACACAGAAAAAAACAGAAGAAGTGTTGGATCAACATAAAAACATTGAAGTCACCTGAAATATATGACACTGACTCAAAGGTTAAATTTATTCAATGTAACCTGTATTTTTTAACTCCATGCAAACTATTTTCTGAAGGTGGAACAAAGTATTTCAAGTTGTCCTAAATTAAGATTTTCTTTGTCTTTACTGACATAGTGTACAAAATCTATTCCGTTTAACCTGAAATCTTAACTCCATACAAGCCATTTTTGAAGGTTTGAGCATTTGAGCAGTTGCATTAGAGCATTTATAAGTTGTCTCAAGTTTAAAAAAAAAAACTTATTTGAAATGTGAAAATTGGATTTTGATCAAAGGCACTTGCATTTGAAAGCTAAAACTGAGCATTTATGGTCAAATCGAAATTTCACTACTGCAAAGTCCTCATTAGTGTGCAGAGTGAAACTCCAACAGTATTCAGTATTTCCAACCATCCACTGGAGCTTGTTGAGAGATCTATTTTTGTCTGAGAGCCCACTCTAAAACACTCACTGCTCAGCAGAGGATCCTGATACAATAGTTCCTTCCAACAGCCCAAACCACTACTTCACTTGTATTTCAAACCCCTATTCAGTCTATATGCTGCGATGACAGCCACCTGCTTCTCCTCCGTCTGAACTGTCACACTAAGAGAGCTGCATTCACAGCAGTTTGTTCTTTGAGAGGACTTCTCGTTTTGACTGGGAGACGGAGCACTCCCAGTTCCCTGCAGTTTATTTAGAGAGGAAACAAGCTGCTGCTAAAGCTCATGGCAGCTAATCTCCATCGCAGGGCTCCCTCAGCCACGCGGAGGGTAAAGTGTGACATGCGAGTGTGCATGCGAATGGTTAATTATGAAAGAAAAATGCAAAGGGAGTTGGGAGTTACTCATGCTCAAACAGTAATAATTGCAATACGGTATCTTCATCAACATCCCCCAGATCCAATAATGGAAAAACTCTGTCTACACATCAACAACATGATTAGAATTCATCATTTTTAGATCAACATCTAAACACTCTTTCATGCCAAGCAGCACGGATGCAGACACATAAACATATGGATCTACAACATTAGCACATTGGCCCCATTTTATATTGTTATTGCAATATTTTATCCCAGACACATTTTGCAAAAATGCTCTACACAGTCATGAAAATAGAGCGATATTAAAGTGATGACGAGGTGAAATGTTGAGTATCCTACAACAATTATTCTCTCCACTTTACCCTTGGAATGGACCACGCAGTAATTATGCTGGCAAGCTGCCATATGGATAAATATTCAAGTTTTCTGTTAGTGCTGGAGTTTCAGTCTGCCTCCCACTCTCTCTCGACACGTGGAGTGACTCTATAGATTGAGTTGGTGACGAGAAGCCACATAATGAGACTCTGTAAGTGGTTATTGTTGAGCGTGGCACTTTTTTATTTGGAAGATATCTCAATTTTCACTTATCGGCCCATGTGCCAGCGCGGATATGTGAGCAACAGGCTAACCGATTAGCCTCACAATGCCGTAGGGACTATAGAATGAGCTAAAGGTTAGTCCCCCATTTTGGCTCCTTAACTGTGTTCGTACAGCAAAGCACAAATCATCCTGAGCCAAGGTGAGCTGTGCTGAGCGTCCCTATCCCATCCACTCCCAGTCTGCAAAGCATTATCTCTGAGAGTGACATGCTTTGTGTCTCACAAAGCTGCTGCGTGTCGGCAGAACAATGGAGCAGCAGAGTTGCGAGCGGCTGAGTCGTTCTGGTGCAACAGACTAGTGTAGGTACGGTGGAGAGAGGGGGGAATACTAATTTATCATGAAAGATGTCATTACCATGCCAATGACTTCTCAGAGCGCACAATTATCACTAATAATAGAAATTTAAACATCAGCCCAGGGCTTTCAGCCAGGGAGGGTTGTATTAATGGAAAACTGTTGTCTATTTATGAGAACTAGATATTGACGGCTGGTGAGAGGACTGGTAGAAAAAAAAACACACTGAGATAAGCACTAACCATTATCTGTTTTTTTGTTTTTTTTTCTCTTGCTAATTGAGATGTCTAGACATATTCAATTGAACATCAGCGAGATAAGGAAGTAGGCTGAACTATCTCTGTGGAGAATAGTGCACACTGCACACTAATCCACTTACTGAGTCGGACGGATTTTCATTCAACATCCTAGAAAATGCTAGGCTTATCAAAATGTTTTCACATGCACATTTTGGCACTTTGTCTTTCAGGAACAATGGCACCCTGCAAATGGCCTTATGGCCTATAACAAAAAGCAACGCTAACCATTTCACTTACTATTCAAATCATATGGTGAGGATTGGTGAGGTTGGAAGGAATTTTTCATAAGTAATATTCAATTCTAATTCATACTAATTCATGTGGAAAAAAATATATTTTTTACATTTTATTCTGCTTTATTTCATAAGGTTTAAGTTTCCATGATGTTAAATGGAACATTTCTGTCCAGTAACACTGAACAAGCTGAAACAAGACTGAAAATCTACCTTATTACTGTTCATCTAACTACTAATGTTAACATGCTGATGTTACAGGAGTTATGTTTACCGTATTCACAAACTTGGATTAGCACGTTAACATTTGCTAATTACCACAAAACTCAAAGTGCAGCCAAGGTTGATGCGAATATCGTAGCTCTGCAGGTCTCAGACTCATTGAAATTTGCTGGTGGTAGGCTTGTTGCGGTAGTAGGTGTTACTAGTGTTACGCAGTGTTTGAGCACTGATTACATTATTTGCCAACTGCCCCTGCTGTCTAAGCCATGGATGTATTATAGAGAACCAATCACAGCGCTGGAGGCCTCTGTTCATTCCTATGAGAGCTGCTTAATGGTGCATGAAGTCAACTTCTGTGTTGGAAAGTCCACATTGTGTTGGCTCTTTCGGCCGAGCAGCTAGCTTCTGGTTTAGCCTCCGCTAACTTGAATGGGATAAAATTATTTAATCATGTGACTCTTCCTAGACTTAGCAAACGTTACTGGACTGGATGGATCAGACTCTGATAGTGAAACAAGTCATTTTGTGGGGGTTGTGACACTCAAAAAAAATTCACAGCTGCTTCTTTCACAGAGTAGCAGGATTTAGATTTTAAACAAGACATTGTGGGCTAATCACAGCCTGATATTAGGTTGCAAATGTCAACGCTCCATCAAACAGTCCTGAGATGCAGACAGACATAAAAGTGAGTATTCTGTTCAATACATTACCATGACGGCTGATGATAATTTATCTTGACAAGCCTTGACAAGGAGTTAACGTTACAACCGGCCCGTACTTAACTTTAGCGTGACTTTACAACTCGTCTGTGGACATCAGCTACAGTTGTTGGGGTCAGCGTGGGGGATGTTTGATAGACCTGACAACTCTACACTCAAGAATGAACCAATCATAACATTTAACATCAAAACACTCTAACATTACGGATACTGAGTGTCATTGACAAATTGCAAAATGTCAGGTGTAATCGAACTGTATTAACCGGTGCCTGTACCTGCCTTGTTCCAATCCATTAAGTAATGTTGGGATATTTCACAGGATAAGTCGAAAGTTTGATCTCTTGGAGGCATTACAAGAAAAAGTCAGAGGATCACCAAAGTTATTATGATT
>JAJHUR010082240.1:0-14839 GCA_027495735.1 Lutjanus campechanus
AGTTTGAACGAGAGCCAGACTGATATTGATTATTGGCCTGACACTGGCCTTGCACAGGTACATCGGTCGATACTGGTATCAGTGCATGCTGTCTGATATTTTTTTTTTACTGAACATAATGCAGATTGTTTTTATTTATATATTTATTTTATTTTCTTACATTTTTTAGTTTTATAGGCAGCACTTTGTTCTATTTGTGTTTTTTTATTTGTAGTTGTTTATAATATTTAAAAATACCCGTCAAAGTTTAATGTTTCAGTGTGTGAAGTCATTTCAGATTTCATCTATATATATAAAAATAAAGAATATCAACTGATATATCAATAGCAAATTTTTTTCATCATTCAGTATCGGCATTGGCAACAAAAATCCAGTATCGGTTGGGTCTTAGTCAGAACAAGAGTTTTGACTGATCATGTATTGACTGTGAAGACTTTATTGTCTCTAAACCTAAAATTAAAAAAAAAAATACTCAGGGGGGATTTCGTAAGACAAAATCCTCTCAACTTGGGCGTCCAAGGTCTAATGTGCATTGATTGTGGGAGTCCTTGTTATGAAAATGTTTGGAAACCCCTGTTCTAAGGTATAAGGGAAGATGATCTGTTGGTGTTTGCTACAAACCTAAATTATTAACATGTTACCTCCTAAAAACAGTGTAAAGAGCCTTATGTGAGGCAGAATTTATCCACGAGACAGAGAGATATTCAGGTACATAGTCTCTACATTGTCATTAGCTACAGCTTTGTTTAAAGGGTCTACCTGAAGAGGGAATGCCTTGTTTGTCATATGATTTGGCTGAGAAGTCCATTTAACATTCTTTTTGTTCATTATATGATGATTTAAGGGTTACAGTTTTTAGTGAAAATGTAATTGAGCTCCTCCCGAGGGACGAGTGTAAGAAACTTGAGCTGCGTTTTTGGAAGGAAACCCTTTTTTTTGTGGCAGATTTTATTTGCAGCGTTTCTGACGGAAGACAAAGTTATTTGGGTAGCACATCACTTTACAGCTCGGTAATAACAGGGTAATAGTGAAGTTTGATACTAAAGAGGTAATCAATAAATAACGTCATGTACTGAGTTTGGCATTTTGCAGCCCCAAGTCACATTAAACGTATCGTTTGTACAGCATCACCTTGAAACAAAAGGGAGCAGATCATCTAATTCTTACCAAAATATTACTGTACTATTACTGATTAGTTTTTATTAGTTGTTATCTTTAAATTTATTTCCTCATTATTACACTGTTGCATAAATGTCAGTCTAATCCTGTTACCACTTTACTATCAAGATCATGATTAGTTCCGTAGTTTCTTTTCTTAGTTGATAATTTAGGTTTAGAACCAACTAGTCTTTGACTTAACCTTAATTTTTGTTGTATTTCCAGAATCACCTCCTCCCCCGTACTCTCTGTCCCGTTCAGATGAACACAAGCCACTGGGTGAGTTTGGAAAAATGTCGACCACACTGCAAACCAGCAAATGACACAGAGGGTGGCATCACCATCATATTTTTAGACTGGAAACTCAGATTATCTTTGAAAAGCTGCTTGGGTTGAAAACGACACAGAGTTACCTGCTCTCATCTTCCCTTTTGATGACAATGACATCTAGAGTTTATAATAAGGAGGCTCTGTTTGTGCAAACAGTTTAAGGGACTATATTAGGGCTGAAATAGCCTTTAGTATTTTCCCTACTAATGGCCCCAAAGCCTAAAATATTTCTGTTTATATAAAACTAAAAATAAACAGTAAAACCTCACATTTAAAGGGATAGTTCAGATTATTTGATGTAGGGGTTTATGAGGTATTTATCAATAGTCAGTGTGTTAACCTACAGTAGACGGCGGTCGACACGCCCCCAGTTTGGAGAAGCAGCTGAGCAACGTACTGCTGTGGACAGGGTCAGCAACAAAACGTCTATTAGCCACCTAAAAATATCAACTCAGTTTAAGTAAACTTACATATTTAGAATATTTTAGACAACCTTTTCGGACAGGAAATTAACACTACATAAGTCAAGCTCTCTCCCAACCAACCAAACTCAACTGCCAAAATCAATACATTTACCTCACAGAACACTGGAGTTGCGATCAGTTCATTTGTTTGTGTTATTGTGTGACTTAGGTGAATCCAAACTATGCTTTCTTACATCAAAGTCATGCAATAACACAAACAAACTAACCGATCGAGGCAGTGGTGGACCAGCAGCTCGTGTGTTCTGCGACGTACAATGACTGATGAATGCCCACTGAGTTTGGTTGGTTCGGAGAAAGTGTTATTTGATGGAGGTTTTTCGGGTGGAAAAGGCTGTCTGATGGCAAAGTAAAGTGGTGAAAATATTCTAAATCTAGCAAACACTTAAACTGATATTGATTTTTTAGGTTGACCTTTTTTTTTTAAATGGCTGAGATATCTTTTCTTGCGGACCCTGTCCACAGCAGCACATTGCTTACATGCTGGTGCTCCTCTCTGCTCGGGGGCATGTCACCCACCATCTACAGGAGGTAATACTCCAACTTTTGCCAAGTACCTCACACAACCATACTTCAGATAATTGAAATGATCCATTTAAGAAGCTGTAACTAGAGAATATTTTCAATTTTTGCTTGATAAATGACTTAAAGCTGCTACAAGGATCTTTCAGAGGCCCCCCCATGGATAAAAGTGGTAGTAATAACCACCTCCCCTCCTTCTTCATTTTAACCAGGTTTTAACTTTATACTCCCTGTAACTTTGCCCGGAAAAATGTAAACACAGGCTCATTTCATCTGAATTCAAGGACAATCTAACCCGGTGACAGCCATGGCGTTAAGAATATCTAGACAGAAATACCTAATCACGCAGATGGTCTTGTCAATTTACATACATTTCATATTGAGGCATCAGTATTAAACTGAGACTGTGTTACAACCAGTTAAGCATTCCTTGTAGTGGCCTAATCAATTAATCTATTGCCAAAGTTGTTGTTCAGTGTTGATCAGGATCTAACTCCTCTTCTTGTGTTCTTTCTACGTTTAGACTCAAGTCTGTCTTACACTGAAACTGTGCCCCCCCTCCTCTCCAGTCCGCCTCACATTACGCCAAGAGACTACACAGGTGAGTAACTTGCATCACTCCTGCAGACGCACACGAACACTGTGACTATTGCAGATGTTTGTTTCAGCAGGGTATCATGTTGGAAGGAATTTCCCCTGCAAATAAGTCTGGAAGCTCAAATGGAAAAAAAAAAAGTTTTGGAGTGGATGCACACACTCATGCATGTATCATCTCCGCATGTTTACATTGGAGGGTAAATTACATTTGCTGGTGTTGTTATGTTGTGCTTTCCTTCCTATTTTCAAAGGCCGTTAAGACAAACCAAAACTCCACAGCATAAAGGTTCTATTGTCAGAGAGGCATGGAGGGCTCAGTGGGGGTCTGGGGTCTCTCACTATCTAGATGCCACAGCAGTGTAGCCTTTCTGTCTGTCTCTCCCTACGCCTTCTCCACAGCAAAATATTTCACTGGGATGAAGCTGCAATAAGATCCCCGTGCATACTCCCAATCCCCTCTGCCTCTCCAGCCACCCATCCCCCTCTTTCCCTCTTTCTTCCCTCAAATCCCTCCATTCCTCTCGGCAATTGAGCAGTGGAAAGAGGCTGGCATTTTGGGGGCGGGGGAGCCGAGCGAGCGGCTCTGATGAGGCGGAGGTGTAGAGTTTTCTGTGCGTGTGTGTGTGTGTGTATATGTGGAAGAAGGGAGGGAGGGGAGGCAGGCTGAGGGCTGCGTTTGGACAGGAAACAGCCCCCTCTAGATGATGAAACTGGAGCTTTATTTGTTTACGTGCTGGGGTCGGGTGGAGAGGTCCTGGTAGCGTTAGAAGAAACCCACAAACCCACTCGATCAAGCCTCCCCGGGCTCACTTGTGGACGGTGTTGAAAGGTGAATGGGCACCTCTGAAGTCTGTGTAGTGTAGTCACGGCAGCGTGGACCTGTCTGAAGAGTCAGCAGTGCCTCAGTTAGACTTTATTTGGGTTTGTTTGTCCGTTGAGCCTTTTTGTTAAAGTTCGGGTTTAAAGTTGAAGTCATTTGTTGAGTTGTTATGTGTGTTTCCCAATGTTGAGGGGCAGGGCTGCAGCCAGAGTTTCAGAAATACTGAGGTCATGAGTCCTCCCAGTGCACACTTCGCCACTCTCAGAGGCTTCTGACCAGAAATAAGATGCTTTAATTACTTGGATTAAACTTTCTGGGCATTTCATTTCCCAACATGAAGGTCTAAATGTTGTTTCAAAGCCATTCCACACAGTCAGGGATAAAAATTCTGTGGGATAAATGCTAAAACCTCTATTTATTTTTAATTAGGGCTGCACAGTTCATCAAAGTTTTATCCATATTGCAATATGGCCAAGTCCAATATCCAATCCGCACAAGCTGCAATTTTTTTCATAAGGGAAAAATGTGTGACAAAACAGTATTATAATGAAGTACTGTAGTACTGCAGAGATGCCCTTTGCCTACAAATCTTGTTCTCCTGATGTAAGAAAAGTTTGTTAGGGACAGACCCCAACAACTGTCACATCATCATTATTTTCATGGTTTTGCAAAAATAACCATTCTCACTCTTTCAGATCATAATATGTGTTGAAATAATCACAATATGATTTTTTTAAAACTATACTGGGTAGCCTTATTTTAATTTTTTTTTTTTTAACCTTAAACAAGTCTATGAAACTTTAATACATTAGCCATGTTTCCACCCAAAGTACCCTGACCTTTCAGTCCCAGGAACTCTTCAGCTTGTTGTTGTCTGCGTTTCCACCACAGTCTAAAGACCTCTGAAGATTAAGCAAATTAGTCTGCTGACATATGAAAAAGTGATGTGATTTTTGTACGCGACTATACAACAACAATGACACCACATAAAGCGATGGACAGACATCATTATTTGTTGTCGCTGCATTTCGGCCTCAGCATAAATGCTCATTAAGCCAGGACTTTGTTGTCAGTTCACCTGTCATATTCCTTCTCCTGTAATCTATGTTGATGTGTAGCACCAACAGAGACATTTTGGTGGGTAAAATAATGTTCTTGGAACTTAATTTAAACGCTGGTACTTGTGATGGAAAGGCAATGAGCTCCTCCAAAGGTTCCTAGTCTCACGGAAAACACAGCTACGAGGTCTAAAAATCAGGATATAAGATACTCACACAACACAAACTAACAAAAAAGTGCACACGTTGTGATCTCATCGTCCACTAGTGTTGGAACGGTACAAACGGTAAAAACTTTCTCGTTCACCACACGTTGTGACCCAAATCATGTATTTATATCTACTACTCGCAGTGAAACAGAAACTGTACCTGAGACGTTTTGGCAGTGCACCATCCCTAAAAACTTGGTATTTCACCTGAGGCTGGTGCCTTACGCCCTGCACCATACAGATTGTTGTGTGCATGATGCGTGTTCTCGTACGCTTGCCTTGCATTGTCTCATAACTTTTTGGATAAGCTAGCAAAACCGTAACCTGAAAAGTTGCTTATTAATCTAATTTTTGCCTTAAACCCAAGATTAAACATAGAAGCGACCTCCTTATTTATTTATAATTGACCATCATCCATCATAAAATCTGTTCAGATATATACAAAATATATTCTACATGCCTACATACCTTTTTTTTTTGTTCTGTTTTCCCTTCCACACAAAATGTAGCGAACCGGGACAACAAAACTAAGGTACATACCAAAGTTTACCATTTTGTGTATCATTCCACCTCTTGTGTCCACAGTGGTAGCTATGCAACTCTGTTTAGAGGCTTTTTTCTGTCAGTCAGAGGCTTCAGATAAATAATCCACATGTTTTTAACACAAATAATCACACTATTTAATTCTTTGCTTGTATCCTCCATTACAAACTTCAGAGTTTAAAGAAAACTTCCCAATTTCTAAAGTGCTTTTAAGTTGATTTACATTGACAAAACGGGGCCACAAAGTGTTGTTATTGGAAGCTGTGTTGAAAAATCACCCAAAGTCTGTTCAGTCGAGGTCGTAAGTTGATTAAGAGTCAAGTTTTAGGTTGTGATTTCAAGCATTGGCCACCCTGAGTTGTGTCAGAAGGGAACTCCTATTGTCTGCTTGCTGAAATGAGTGGAAATAGAGCAATTTTCTTACAAGATGTGTTGTGTGGAGTGTTTGGGTGAGTCTGCGTGTCTGTGTGTGTGTGTGTGTGTGTGTGTTTGTGTGTGTGTGTGTGTGTGGTCTCTGATCCCCTGCCCCCCACACCAGAACGCTGGAGCCGAGAACTGGAGCTCAAGCCAACAGCATGAGTAGGAGAGAGAGAGACGCAACTAAACAGAAGCAGCCAAGAAATCTGCATGTAGCTTTTGTCTTTAACTTTTCACAGGTCATAAGACTCCTCCTTTGAGGTATAATAACAGGAAATAAGCTGAACATGAAGCTTGTATCAAAGAACTGTCTGCAGCTTAATGAAACCCCTTGATGTTGGTGAGACCTTTAAAGAGTGTAAATGAATCTTTTTTTTGTGCAGGTGATCCTCTGGCACATCATCTAAAGCCTGTGATGTTTTCTTTAGGACAAAAACAAGCATTGAACATGTGCTGCGGCACTTCAGCATCTTTTTTATTCCTTTTAAACCAGCTATGTACCCGAGCTTTAAGGGGAAGAAAAGGCAGCAGCAGCAGCAGCAGGGTGTGGTCTCTATACATACCTTTGCCCCGGCCTCTTTTATCATTCGATCAGTTAACGTTCTCTTTAAACCACAGCAAACAGCCCTGCTTTGAAAAAGGGAAATGTCTACTGCACTGTTTAGTAGGCTTATATCTGCTGGGACCATCCCTCTGTGACTCCAACAAAACGTGTCATTCAGCTGCTTATTGTCAGTGTGTGTGTGTGTGCGCGCGCGCATGTGTGTGTGTTTGTCAGCGTGTGTGTCAGTGTGTGACAGGGAGACAGCGAGGGAGGAATTTCTGTCTGACTCAGTGATAAGATCGTCTCAGAGTACTCACATAGGGGTTCTATCAGGACAAAAGCACACACACATGCACACACACACACTCAGCAATCACGCGATCTGCTGGACGGGAGGCAAAGTTCTGCTTTCTTTTCTTCATAATAGATCTATAGGCCCAAAGTAAAAGTTACACGTCTATTTTTGCCATATTATGTTTGAAAAGTCTTGTGTTGCCTTTTTCTATAGGCTTAAATACACATTACATGGACTATTTGCACTCTTTTCTACTATCCGCATAATATTTGTTTCCTGTGATGATTCACAAATTACTAAAACTTGGAATTAATTTGTTGCAAACATTCATGAGCCCAACTAACTAATTAGGTTACTTTTTATTCAGTCAAACAAACAGATCAATTTATGCACTGAAAAAATAAACCCAGTCATGAAAAAATAATACAGCACCACAGTTCCAGGCATCTGAATCAGTGCCCACATCTTGTTATTCTCTGAGTAAATTTGCAGAATTATTTGAGAAGCAATAAGTTAACTGCTCCCAGTAATCTGCTGTGGATTCTGTGACAATAACGTCAGCTGTAAAAATGCTTTGCTTACTGGACAAAACAGAGTAAAAACTGGAGGTGCAGACCTCTGCCAAAGGCCAAATGTCCTATCTCGCTTCGTTTACCAAAGTGAAAATAATCTGTGTGTCTGCCCCATGATTTAGATCGGCTCTAGGGTTCTTCCGTGGCTCAGGCTACACCCTTTCACCAAGTTTCATGAAAATCATGGTTCCATAATCCTGCTGACAAACAGGTACCAAAAACATAACTTCCCTGGCAGAGTTAAACAACCATGCAAAAACTAGCATGCTAACATCATACAAATTACTGTCAAACAAACATGCTAAATGTTAAGATAAGATAAGATAAGATAAGATAGAACTTTATTAATCCCGAAGGAAATTCTTGTGCCAGACAGATCCAGAGTTACAGTAACAATATACAGAAAACAGAAAACAATAGAGCATCATTATTATCATTATTATGCTAGCTGTAGGCTACACATGCTACAAGTTAATGCTATATTAGCATATACTATTAGGATGTGCTAACAGTAGCATACCAAAATGCTAAATGTTGTGTTAAATCTCACTATATTAATAGTTTTTAACGAACGTGTTAATGTATCTGTAGTCATGTTAGCCCTTTAGCATTCAGCTCAAAGCACTACTGAGTCTACCAGCACCGCCGGGCTGACAGTCGAGCCTGATGAAGGCTTCACCACAGGTGTGGCTAGTTCAACAACGCCATGGCAAAGCCAATCGGACAAACCAGTTGAGTGCATGTGCAGCCAATCAAATATGATTATACTGATGAGTGGTGTTACTTTTATGTTCATTTAAAAACCACTTGAAAATTGAGATTTAGCTGGCGATGCGTTTCCAGCGATGTATCTGGGTTTGAAACATAAAATGACGTGTTGTTGTTTTGCACATTATTCAGAAGAGATTTTCTTTATTGGTCCTCTTGTCACATCACGTAAACGAGCAATTTAAATCAACAGATTTAGCTCATACATAAGATTGTAATAACACTTCATCAGAAGGCTAAAGCTCATTTATAGTTACAGTTGTGGCTGAAGTGATATTTATTTACACTGAACTGAACCTTGTTGTTGACACTGTTCAGTTCTTTCCCAAATATTACACATGTCAAAAATTCCCCGTGTCTTCCTGTTGTAATTAAAACTGGGGGTTGACATTAATATTGGTTTCAGTACAACGGCTCATATTTACAGTCTGTATGCAATAAAGTTGACTCAGACTCTAATGATAACGTCAGGTTTGATATGACGTAAATGTGACACTGTCATAAATTGTCCACTGTACGTAGGATTCACACAACACTGTGGACTGTTAGTGTTGTGCAATGAGCACCACAGCCTCATGTCTTGTTTTTAGCAGCATTTCACTGTGCAATTGTTTTGTTTTTAACAAAACCGACGAGTACGTATCGCATCATTTTTATTTCAAGGGATTGAGAGACAATACCAAAGAGGTGGTGATGTCCTTGTCAGATTTTACCAAATGAGGTCATTGTGCTTGTCAAACATTTGTCCACCTTGTTGTCATTAGTCTCTGTCTTTTGAACATGTGGAAACAAGTAAAGCAATGATACTTAGTGGACATTAGTGTGGCCTGGACGCACTGAAGTAAGACAAGAAGACTGCTCCCTCTCTGCCCTCGGTAATCATATTTTGGTGGCTTGTTTGCTTAAGCAGAGCAAGGTATCAGCCAAACATCCTGTCTCAAAGCCCTGTCTGCACTCGCTGCAGCATTAACCCCATGAATTGGCCCTTTGACTGATGGGGCACGGCCCAGGAATGTTGGGAAATTGGGAAGGTGAGGGGGAGTCGGGTCTCGGAGTGAAAGAGGTGGGAGGGGGATAAGGGGGTCTGACTCTGGAGAGTGACATCTGATACATGTTTGAACATATCGCCGTTAATACTTAAGAAACACGGAGCGGAGCCGACATTCTTGGCAGTTTGGAGAGACAGTTTTAAGAGTTTGACTGTTTTAGTGAGTTTAGTGTGAAGCTTTCCAGGTCAGGCCAGGTTGACACAGTTGGACAAGGGTTTGTAAATTTTCTACTGAGGCTCAAGTAAAGATCTGACTCACAGAAGCATGCATATTAAATGAGACACCTTTGTAGAATTCATTTTCAGTCTAAAGATGTAGAAATATGTGCGAAGACACAAAGTAAACACCCACGTTTTACTGCGTGCAGTGAGAATCTATCCGTCTGAGTCTGGACGGGTCCTCTCAGTGACCTGAACCTCCAGCCTGTTTGCTGGCACGCGTACAACACTTGCTCTTATGCCTGACTGAGACACATTAGACTATGGAATTCAACATCAAGTGCTGGCCCATTAACCATTTGCCATTTCCTCAAATATTTTCCATCACGGCTCTTTTTCACTACAAGCAGGGCACGCAGCTGAGGACACAGCGCACAACTCAACCACAGCTCTTTTTATGTCAGTATTTTTTTTCTGTAGTTGGTTTTTGAATGTTTTCACATTTTAGGCTGAGTACCAGAAAGTTAACATTGTTAGTACAACCCTTAATCCTAGAAAGTATGATTATAGAAGACTAATTTGGAACAGCAAATAAGAAATCTAATATGTTTTCTATCAACATAATGAGAAAATGTTGTTAATTTATGTATCTGGCAAGTCACAACAATGCTGCTACTGCATGTGTCAGTTGTTTTCCCCCCAAACATCCAATCTTACAATACAATATCTGTTTGTACTGACTGCAGCATTATTAAACTTTTTATGGTTTCGTTTAGGTAGTGCCAACACATGGTTAAGGTTTAATGAAGGACTGTGGTCTTGGTTTAATACAGAAAATGTCTGCAGTGATTTAAATCACAAAAAAAACACGCGATTGTCAACATTTCACCAAAAACCGCAATCTTTTCCTAAACTTTACTGAAGAGCTTTCGTTGCCTAAATCCGACCACAGATTGGACTCAGAATGCAAAGTCCTGCTCCTTGTTGGTCCATCATCCACCTTCCTGCAACTCCGGGGAAACAGCTCCTTATTATCTGAAAAATCACAATAAGAGCAATAATAATAATGATAGAAATAATAAAGGCTTTTTAACTACATCCTTGGCTCGGTGCAAGTGTGCCTGAAGTACGCCCAGTGGCTTTCACTTTTTCTAAATTCAACAGTAAAGTCAAACAGATAATAAGACAAACAAATAAGCATAACATAAGAATCTTTTAGAACAGTTTCAAAACATAGAGGTGAGTGATCTACATTACGTTTAAGTTCAATAGACTAAAGTCATAATTATAGTTATATGTTGAATCTACACTGCAGCTATGGCGTAGCTGAGTATCCTAAATCGTAGCCTCAGCGTAGCCTGACGTGCACCTCCACAGTAATGTAACTGCACGTCATGGCGACGTAGACTGCAACCACTGTGATCGGTCTGATTCCTCCTCCATGTCTCTCAGTGGCGGGACAAACGAAGAAAACTCACCCTCCTTCTGCCTCTAGTCGGTTCCATGGTCGTCCACATCATCTCCTCTGACATCTCTCTTTTTTGCGTTGCAGTAATTTCAGTAAAAGTAATAGTTGTTCAGCATCTATTAGCTGCAACTCCAACATCATCCGCTCAGTTTCAGTCGCCTTTGTTTGAAGTAGCTACATGAAGAAACTCAACACAATGGCACAGAAACAGTCAACGCTAACTGGTGTTTTGGAGGTGTAACTGCAGGGTGACGCAGACCCACCAGTGCACAGGTAAATGCTCTCAACAGCACAGGACACTTATGTAGACTACCCTGTGTAGAGCCAACAATCAACTATAAATCAGCCTCAAAAACTACCAAATCTCTGACCAGGGGACCAAGTACACAGGGCCCACAAAGGGTCAACAAAGATATTAGAACGAATAGATATGGATTTTGGGAGGGGCCCATATAGAATTCCTACATATAGGGTCCAAAATTCTGTAACTACGCCCTTGTCATTTTTTTGGCACACAAAAAAACACATTGCCTCATAAAATTGATCAGTGTGTCCCAGTTTAGATTAATCCTGACTTGAAAAACAAGTAATTGGTCAGTGTTTACTCTGTTATGAGACAGCACATGTTGAAGACATGAGAATATGTTGCTGTGTCATCAGTCTTTTGAAATGAAACACTGCATAAGCGCATTTTAACACCATCAGTATTCTGTTGCGGTGTTTTCCTACAAACTGTATTGGTACTTCCTTTCAGTTTTTTTAATTAGTTATCATGACTTATAAGTTAGCCTTGAATCAGCCTCAACTTCAAAGTGTATCATAGCTCTCTAGTCTTTCTTGTCTGTATTCAATCATCATGCCTAAATAAGCTGGAAACACTTGAATGTAGCTTGAAGACGCCCCCAAACAGTCAACATGCATACCTCTAAAATACTTGTGCTTCAAGCACTGAAGAGTATGAGGTGCCCGTGCATCACAGCACATTATTTCACAGTTTCTGTGTTTGATCTTGGTTCTTTGCATATTCTGTCTTGGTAGAAGCAACATTGCTTTATGTATTTGTGCTTTTGCCCGCCTGTTTTGCGTGTGGTATGCAGCCACATGCAAATGTGTTTAGAAGGATGTGTTTCAGACATGTTTATTGTGAGTGACACTAATTTGACAGCCCTTGACCTCTCCAAAATCATGGATTTAGGAATCAGAATCCATCTTGATAATCAAGTAAAGATCGTCGTATATTGTGCCGAATCACAGTAATGTTTTCATTAGCTTTGACCCCCTCTTTTGCTGTTGTCTTAAGCTCTACTGTTTGCTGTACACACATTTTCACTCTCTTTCCGTCTCTTCTCCTATTTCTCTCTGTCTTTGCAGTTCTTATTCTCGCCCCCTCTCTTTCAGTCCATGTTGTCAGGCCATCACAATTTAAAATAAGGTTTAAATTACAGGACTGGCTGTGGCTTTCCGTTGTTCCCTCAGAGTTTTTGCCAACCCGCAATTTGGCTTTTAATGGAATCCTGCCATGCTGCTGAACCTAAAGATTCTTTGCAGATGTCGACAGGCTCTGACTCTCTGAAATGTTGGAAACTGTCGCCTGTGCTGCGAGCTCCGAAGGCAACGCTGAGTTAATACTGAAGTATGTTTGAGGGAAGCGACATTTTCAGGAGTTTTAAGGCGTTGTAGCTGCCTGTTGTTAGTGTGTGTACGCATGTGTGCTTGTGCTAAGCGTTCACCCTTGTTATTGGAGATCACTCTGACAGGCGAACACATACAGTATTCAAGCTTCATTATCAGAGTTTGATCAGGAATAAAAGGCCATATATACTCTCTCTATATATATATATTTACAGACAGACAGCCTCTTCATTCACACAGAGCTTTCAGCAACCACTGATCATTGTTCAGTTCTTTCATGGAAAATTACCAACTCTTCCAATTTATTTGCATGCACCCTTGATTACAGCCAAAATCTTCTGATTAAATCCCATAAAGAGGTGTTAACTGTCACTTATTTTCCTCCATATGTGTCTGCTAAGTGCTCAGACTGAACATGAGATAGATGCCAGAGGCAAACTATCCTGTTTGTTGTGTGATTCTTGGACCAATATTGCTTAAATTACATATGAACAAAACAGATATCATCATGAGAGGCCTTAAAACACAAAAGATCTGTTCGAAGTTTTACATTTTTTTATTTGGAGCAGCGCGTATACATTTTCTTAAATATCTATAGTCATGGCAAAACTGCACAAATCAGTATTTCTTACTAACAATTGTTCAAGTGTCCCATGAAAGGGAATGACTAATAGCAATGAGCCCACCGATCATTAGACTCTGCAGTTCCCCTCTGTGCACTAAATGACAGATGGACAAAGTTAATGACTAGTTAGTGAATGTTCTGTCACAGAGTCCAGACTGTCAAAATGGGGGATTCCTCCGTGGCCGACCATCGCTGCTTCACCTGAGGTCTTGGCTTTTGGTCCTTGTACTCCCTTTTAAGTTTCTTCTAGAGTTTGTTGTTTATCTGTTTGATGTTTGTGTCGTACCCCGCTGCAGCCATCTCACGCTGAATCTGTTCGAACACATGTTTTGTTTTTGAAGCTCCCACTAGTTTATTCTGAACTCTTGTTGAGGACTACAGGGCAAGGAGACAGCTTGTCTCTCCTGCAGACCACTGCTGCTTTGATTTCACATCCATACTGGAGCTTTTTTAATTCTTTTTCTTTAGATCAGGCAGACCAGACACTACTCTAGATGTTTTTTTTAAAAACGGCAGTCACTATGTTTTTGTTGGTGTTGCTGGTCATGATAATCATGCCTCTAGCTCATATATGCAGTTCTAGATCAGCAATGTTTTGGTGCTGCTCTCTGGCCGAGAGCTGGTTCTTTGGCTATCGAAAGAAGAACAAAAAACTGGCTCTGAAGATAGGACACCTTGGTGGAAAAGGTGTAATCGTGGAGCATTTAGCTGCTTAAAAGCCAGATATTTTTCTCAGGAACTGCAGGAGACTAAAACAGAGCTAAAAAGCAACTGACAAATGAACTGAAACTCATCAGATGGATGCTGAATGTGTGCTGTTTGCTAATACATTCACAATATCAACTCAATAAAGTGTCAGTATTTCAGATTGTGTTGCTTCACTCCCAAATTAAAGCAGATTTAAGACATGGAAAATGCCTGAAATGTCAAATGTGCTCATACAAAATGTGTTTGCACTTGTTTTTTTTATACACATTTTCTAAGAAGGAGCTGCTTAATTATGTCTGACAGTCCTCATGTCTGCTCCGGACTGTGTGTGTGTTTATATTTGCGCTGTATTTTCAGTCCACATTATCAGTGCGTCCACACTGAGAGTTTCACATTGAGATAATTCTCCCAAATTGCATTTTAGCAGGAATCTCATAATTCCTTCTTTACAGTGGAACAAATGGATCCATTCCACCAATAAATGTGTGTAATTATGTTGTGAGGAGTGAAGGCCATATAGTCGCACCACGTGAGGCTCAATGAGAGACTTGTCAACTTGACCCCTGTGACTGGCTGAGCGG
Organism: Lutjanus campechanus; assembly: GCA_027495735.1. Classification (NCBI taxonomy): domain Eukaryota; kingdom Metazoa; phylum Chordata; class Actinopteri; order Lutjaniformes; family Lutjanidae; genus Lutjanus; species Lutjanus campechanus. The sequence goes on from JAJHUR010082240.1 coordinate 14,537, forward strand.
GGGGAGGAAGTGTCGAGGAAGAGGGCCTGTCCAGGAATGTGTTGGGAGGGGAGGCCTGTCAACTGCACAGCTCTGCCTCACCCTGAGTTTCTGTTTTTGTCTCTTTATTAACATTTAGATCATCTTTATTTAAGTTACTGGTGCAAAACTAGCCACAATATGCTACCATTTTCTTTGATTAAGCGGTGATGTGTCTCAGAAAAGACTGTCTCAGTGTCATGATACCTGTATAATGTGTCTCTGCTGCCTCTGTAGGTAAATGTAACCACATGTATAAGGGTTATACAGGCTAAACAGACACAT
>JAJHUR010082241.1:7765-22180 GCA_027495735.1 Lutjanus campechanus
GTGTTACAATCAGCTCTCCAGGGTCAGCCATCAGAAACTGTTTCACCTTTCGTTGATTCTCCTGGATGCATCTGAATGTAGTATGTCCGTGTGTGTGTTCCTCTTCAACCTCGCTCTGACTCAGATCGGACTCGAATAGTTCAAGTCCCGCAGCACCAGTCAGTCATCAGGGGCTCCACAGCTCGCTTTGACTGCAAGGTGAAGTCTGATCCCACTCTGCCCATCACTGTGGTCTGGACCAAGGACGACAAGCCTCTCCAAGTGGGATGGAGGTAACAGAACCTACACTGACCCTAAAACACCTCTGATGCTCCTCTCCTGTTGAAATCTGTCAAAGCATCAAAACCATGCCACAGTTTTCCAAAGAAATACCTAACCAGCTGGGAATTTGACTTTCTTTTATCCATTTTCATTTTGTTATTAAACCCTCTGGACTTCAGAGCGCCTGTTCCATATTTCTCTATAGCACCCATTTAAATAGCAACCATTTTAAAGTCATCCCCAGACTATTAAAATAGTGGAAAAAGTCCTGAGGTTTGTGTTGTAGATGTGTTAGGTAGTCATCAATAACCAGAATCAGATATATTCATCATAAGTGATTTTTTTTAAACAGCAGAACCTCCTCGGCTCTCACTGCCAGAGACACATGCTGTTGTCTGGAGGGAAGTGACGTAGTGTCAGTAGTGACTTCTTCACATATAAATTCAGTGATTTTCCTCATGTAAGTTGCCAAAAACTTGAGCTTGAGCTTTTTGCTCAAAATCACATGGATGGATGTGATTTTGCCCCAGATGTTTTTTGAGAAAATACTGAATTTTAATTAAAAAATAATAATAATATAAAATGTAAGAAGCACTAAAATCCAATAAAAACAGGTGTGTCTTATTTGTCCAGGGTGGGTCTAATAATGTTTGGTACTGATTTGGAGTCACTGGGTCACAAGCTATTTAAAAAAACTATTTCATAACAACTTCATAACAACTTTCACTAATGTGGGAAAATCATCAAATAAAAGCCTTTGCATTTTTGTTGCAATTTTCAACAACAGTGGCAGCCAATAAAACACTAGTCTACTGTTTGCAACTGCTAAGCTAAAAACAAAGCTTACCCAGTCTGTTGTAGGCCACATTTTGACTTTTGCTGTGTCTGAAAAACTGACGTCCAAAAGTTTCTTTCATCTTAAACCGGATCTGCAGCTCAGTTCCATACTTGACATGTTATGATCCATTGGTTATGATATTGGCTGCTACTGTATGTGTCTCTGCAGTTGCCATATTGGAGAGGTCAAGATCTGCTAGTCAACAAATAAAATGTGTATTGACAGACACATTCCTCACTACAAAATCAGCTTTAACTTGCTTAATTCTGAACAGATTTTCATGAAATTTTATTTATTTATTTTTTTTATTAAGGTGAGAAACTGAACATGATAGCTGTGAATTCAAATCAGTTTTATGCGGAGACATGAACCTTCTTAATAGCCACAACTTCCACTGGGACATGCAGGCTCTAGTCTAACATGTTTCCAAACATTCTTCTATCTAGATATTTGATTTTCAGGCTCGGGGAGTAAGGGATTACATGTAACAGGATTACATAATCTGGATTTAAAAAGGTAATTGTATTCTATTACAGTTAAAGATAAAAAAAAAAGATGTAATCAGATTACAGATACATTTAGTAAAAATGTAGATTATTCTAGTGAAAAAATGCTTCACTGGGTGGAAAGTTCACCATGTTTTGTTTTTAAATCAATCAATAAATTGTGCACAACAAAGGGAGGAACAGCTGACAAACTAATAAACCTAACGACCAACATAAAGCACTTAGAGCTGCAACTCTAAAATAGTCAAAAGCAGCCTGAAGTATTGATGTATAACAACCAGGTCCTCTCTCTGTTTGTCTCCCAGGATGAGGAAAGACGAGGAGTCGCTGACAATCCCCCACGTGAATGAAGGCGACGAGGGAACGTACACGTGCACTGCTAAATCTGAGATAGACCAGGACTCAGTCTCAGCCCGCCTCACTGTGTTAGGTACACTCACATACAGAACAGAGCTGGAGCAAGGATTACTCCCCATCATTCACTATCAGCTTATGTATTTTTGCATGGAAACATTTTCCTATAAAGAAACTTCTAACTTCAGATGGCTGCAGTGAAGCAAATCTTATTGTGTTCCAGTGTTTCACTTATATGACAGCCGCTGCTGGATGTTTCTTTTAACAAGATTATAGGGGACAGGAGTTTTCACTCTTTGTAATTATATTATTTTGCGCTGCAGACGTTCGTGTCCAGGTCACACTACTCGCACTACTCACACACTTGAGAGTAGGCTAAAGCATATAAATAAGAAACAACAAGCAGCAGGTAGAGGTCAACAATGAAGCAAGAAATGCTGATCACAGATTCAGGATTGTCATTCTCTGAGGAGAAAACAGTCCTACAACTTCTCATGAGGAGTGCACAGTAACTTTGATTTGAGTTGACACACAAGGAAACGCATATCTGTGAAATAAACAACAATCGGAAGATCCAGGTATTCCGCATGCATCGTTTGTTGTCTTCTTCCTGGAGGCGGCCTTAACTGTGCATCACCATGGTGACGCTCAAGAGCTGTCAATCAAAGGCAACTCACAGATTTCCTCATATTAGAGATATTAGCATTAGATATTATTTGAACAGGATCCCAGGTTATTTATTTTATCACTGAAAATGTCATTATATTAAAGTAAATTAACACAGTTTGATAAAACAACAAAGTGGAGATGGAAGTTAATAACTTAAGTTGAGATGAGATCTTTTTTATTCAATAAAAAGTAAGCTAAACACACATTTCCCCTGATCATTACTGTGCACAGATCTAGACCTCATGACCTAGACCTCGACACATGCACACTTTCAACACGTGCTTCACCTCCACTGCTATAACTCTTGTCCCGTGGGAAACACTGTGTTGTGCCAGCACTTGCAAATTACATTTGACACACACCCCTTAATGCTTTTATTTTTGTTGTTGTTGCTTTATATTTTCTCTTTAGAATCTGACTGTAAATGTCTTCAGTTTTTCTGTACTGTTTTTCAGCTCTATGCCTTCCAGTGGAAATCATGCATGTTTTATTGTTGCTGCAGTTTTACTAAAATACTGACCAAGCGTAGCTTTAACTCTACTTACTCTCACTGGTTCAACAGTTTGCATGCAGTGTATGGAGATACTGTAGTGCTGTATAGAAGGTGCTGTACTGTAGACTCAGTTTGAGCTTCCTGTGTGAGCATCACTTTGACATCTGAGACTTTTGCATTAATGACAGTGAGTCACAGGAATAAGCCACTGTTATTTGTTAAGAATGTAAAATGTGGCCATCATTTAAAGGGAGAGTTCACCCCAAAATCAAAAACACAAACTTTTCTTTTGGCCTGTAGTGCTTTTAATCCATCTGTACTGTTTTGGTGTGAGTTGCAGAGTTCTGGAGATATCAACCGCAGAGATGTCTGAACTCTCTCCAGTATAATAGGACTAAATATTACTAGTCCTGTGGTGGTCAGAGTGCTAAAAAAAAAATACATTTGTAAAACAGCAGTGTCTCTTTCCAAAAATCATGATACAGTTACTCAAGATAATCCACAGATCTTCCTGTGAGCAGTTTCATTCAGGAACTACTTTCTTTCTGCAGTAGAGATGGAACTACTTTAGAATCTACCATAACTACTTGCTTTCTAATAGAAAGAAAGTAGTTCTTTTTTACAGGATCTGGTTTGGGGTTTTTTTTTTTGGTGAAAATTTTAAAAGAGACATATAGAATAAAGTGATTTTGATTATGTATTATTATTATTTCATGCTTTGATTTGGTTCTGTCACCTGATGGAAGGGAAGTTTTCATTGCACATGATTCATTCAACGGCTGTCGGAAATTTGAAAATCCAACACTAATTTCTATTTTTACAGTTTGTGGTTAAGACAAATAGTGTAAATTTGGCAATAAAAAAACAAAAACAAACCCATGCTTAAAACTCATCAGTGAGTTGTGTGGCTCATTCACCTTCAAAGTTCACAGAGTTTACTTTTATTTATTGTTAATTCATTTTTTTCTGGAGAATTTGGAAAACTGGTTTCTGCCACTGTCTCAAATATAATTGTCTGTGCAAAAGTCTCAAATGTAACATGATGATTACATGATCGTCTCAAACTGTAGTTAGTGAAGCTGACTTCTATTAATGCAATGTGTACTAAATGACATGCTAACCATTGTGCTCCCTTGCTGTTGATTGGCTGGTAGACTAACCTGCAAACTCTAACCTTTATACCCACTTCCTGGTCCCTGACCCCGCCCCACAGAGGAAGCCTCCCTCAACCCCTCAGTCTCTAGTGCCTTGCCAGGTAACACACGGCTCGGGTGGAAATCTATCTGTCATCTCTCTGTTTCTTTTCTTTCCTGATGATTTTGTTTCTTATTGTTTGATTTTTTGTTCTCTTCTTTTTGTTTTACTCTCAGCTTGTCCCTCTGTTATACTATCATATTTACATTACAACACTGTTTTTGGATATTATTTTATTCTGTACCAAAGATTTTTTTCTCCATGTGTGATTTTAATGCAGAATGGATTTTTATATGCATGTACCAAAATCCATCCTGTCAGGTCCTTTAATCTCATATGAAGTCTGAGGATGTTGATAGTTTTTTCTCATTTCTCCTCTTTTTTGATAGTTTTGCTATGTCCAAGCGAAATTTGATTTTGAAACTCAGTGTTTCATATCTGCAGAGGACTGAAACTGCCAGTATCATTCAATCAATAAATAAATACACAAATGAATCAATAATTACATTTATATGTTATTAAATACACTCTATACCAATGGGTGGAAAGTTTACCAGGACACACTTTGAAAGACAGCCCCCTCGTTTGTATAATGAAACAGAAATGCAAAGAGAAAATTTTACATAAATAAATGCAAAAAATAAATAAATGAATTAAATTAATAAATAAAATGGAAAATTAAATGTTAAGGTATATAACTAGGAGAAATAATTACAGCCAATATTGGGCTATAACAGCTATATCAGTCTGTATCAGTATTGGTGTATGTATTGTCTGATATGCGCTGATAGATCAATATCGGAATTTTACAAAATCCTTAATATTGCCAGTGGCCCCAAGTGTCAGTATTGGTAGGGCTCTAGAATTATAATATAATTATAATTAATAAACTGGTAAATAAATACAGAAGTTTTAAGTATTTTATAAATTAATTAATGCCTACATTTAATTGTAATATTTTGGTCGCATTTAACAGTATATTCATGAATATATTGACTCATGTATGTTATTATTATTATTAGTAGTAGTGTTTATTGAACAACGACGTGCACAAATACATTAATCTTAAATGAGAAGAGATGATTTATGTCAGTGTTTTCTATCCAATCATTTATGAATTTACATATGTATTTATTGATTTTTTATTTTGGCAGTTTCAGTCCTCTGTACAAACGTGATCAGTGAAGTGGAAGGAGATTTGGATGTGCTATTGGGTGTAAGATCAAAATCTTGTGTATCAGAAGATAAGATTGAAGGACTGAATATGAGAATAAATGGCAGTGTACAGTATAAGTGACATGTTTTGCAGCATGCCTGTTGTTGTATGTGTCTGCATGTAGACTTAAGTCTGTGTTTTCCATGTCTAAGATGAGAATTTTTCCTGTTTCTCTGCAGACCGTCCAGACCCCCCCATGGATCTGGATCTGTCCGACCCAGCCGCCCGCAGCGTTCGCCTCACCTGGATACCCGGAAACGACCACAGGAGCCCAGTCACAAGTCAGTATACACACACACTCTTCATTCACCTGCATTTGTTCACCTGCCCCAGACTTCTCAGTAGGATTAAATTACCCTTTACTGTTGCATTTGCCAGAACCGTGTCTTGTGTTACAGGCAGATATATTTGTGTGGGACAGGTTCAGCTTTCATTGGTCTCCTAACACAGCAGTAAGAGCATCCTGTAGGGAGATTGTGTGAGTAAAGGAGAGCTGGAGAGGTGAAGTGGTGGAGTTTGTTTCAGGTCACCAGGCTCAGGAAAGTAATGATGAGGCAGGGATGCCGAAATAGAAATACTCATCTCTTCAGTGAGGCCACAATTATAATCCATCAGAGGAAAATGATTTGGGGCCTGTTACTCATAAAATGATAATTATAATCTGTATTTAGAGGAAGGTTTGTAAAATTAATGCGTTCGGGTCATTAAACAGAGTTAAGAGGGGACGAGGGGAGGAAGTGACATTAAACCTGATTACATGAAGCCACATATAACACACAGTTTCAGAGGCAGAGTGCAAATTTCAGCATTCAGTTGGATGCTGGATCAAGACGTATATTAAAATAATTGTACAAATGTACAAAATACACAACAGGGTATTTGACTCTGTCTCAGTCTGGCAGGCGTGTTAGACTCAAATTCATCTGGGATCACTTGATGGTTGCACTCAAAGTGCCGGTTGTAAATGTAAGACCATATAAATGTATTTTGTTATCATATTACATTACTGGTTTCAATAATAAATTAATAAGTAGCTCTGAAAGCAGAAGACTAGGATAAATAATGGCAAGCAGACATTCAAAAGTACAACTATTATACAACTTCTGAAAAATAAAAAGACAAGGAAGACATACTGGCTGGTTCTCATTAAGCACAAACATACTCTCATATCATATTCCTTAAATTTCCTTCCCTCTGCATCAATTTTGGCAGCGAGTATTAACATTACTAGCTACATACTAGCTAGCCTATACTGACATCCAATGGCTGAGATAAGATAAACTTTACTGATCCCACACAAGGGAAGTTCACATGTTATAGCAGCTCAAAAAGTACAGGTAGAAAAGGGAGTGACCAAAGAATTCTTATTAAATAAAGAAAAAATAGAAAAAATATATTAAATAATTAAAAAATGTAAAGTACTAAATTTGACAAAACTATACACAGACTATATACATAGATATATAGATATACTGTATGGACATATATGGGTATAAATGGATAACTGCAGGATAATTGCGCTCAAGGATGCATTCTGGAACATGTAGATTATGGACACCATACTTCTGTAAAGCAGCACTGAATTGTATTACAGAAATTTTATTCTTTGCGAGCTCTCTCGGGCCACATAAAACGAGGTGCTTGCTTGGATTCAGCCTGCGGGGCTTGAGTTTGACACATGTGATCTATGGTGTCAACCCACAGCAGTAACTTGAGAGAATGCAGTGTCAGAATCACAGGAGGAATGAAGTGGGAGTTTGTCATACTGCTCAAGCAGGATCGGTTAAGTTCACAGTCCATTTGAAGGATTGTATGTATGTATGTTTCATACATTAAAAACCTGAGCTGTACAACACAGTACAGACTGACGCTCAAAAATCTACATCCAGCTTCATTTCTCAAGCCAGCTGTGTGTCTCTGCAGACTTCCTGGTCCAGTTTGAGGAGGACCGCTGGGAGCCAGGCAGGTGGCAGAACCTGTCCACTTACAACGGGGACCTCAACTCAGTCATCCTGCAGCTCGCCCCCTTCGTCAACTACCAGTTCAGAGTCATCGCCATCAACGCAGTGGGCCAGAGCGAGCCCAGCCGGCCCTCGCCACGATACAAGACGAGTGGAGCTGGTGAGGAGCAGCAGCACACATTCATCTGAAATCATCTGTGTGTTTAATGTCTGATAATGATGTGTTTGGATTGAAGTTTTAACACCTTTTGTATTGTTGTGTCAGCCTAATTTACATGAAAAATATGATTTTGTTCATCAAGGGGTTCAGCTCCTAACTGCATTTAAATAGATAATGTGTTGTTAAACAGTTTGTAAGAATGTCTTTGACATGAAACTATACCAGTCTTTCAGAACAAGCAGAAACACATATTCTAGAAGCCACAAGCCACAGAGCTCTACCTCTGTTCCTGTGGACCTGTGGCTTTGTTGGAGTTGATGTTGTTTGATCTAAGTGCATTTCTTTATGTTAAACCCAGCTCCTGATGCCATTCCCAGAGGTCTGCGAGGATGGGGCTCCAAGAAGGACAACATGGAGATCACTTGGGAGGTAAGACTTGTACAAGACAAGATATTACACCTTGTAAGTAAAATTTAGTGACTATTACTGTACATATGATACATTAATAGCAATACTATACAAAAATAAAATCAATCAATCTGAAAGTAGTAGGTACAATGTATCGAGGACATATGTATACTAATTTTTCACGTTTCTGTAAAACATTCTAAAATTACATTGATTTAATAATAAATTCTGTTATCTGAAGAGAGACTGTGACTGACACTGAGATGACAGCACTCAAACATATTAAATTATTTTTCAATCTCTTGGAAAGATTGGAAAATTTTAAAGCTTTATGACTGAAGAAATTGACTGGGGCCTAACAGTTTTACAAATGTGGCTTTCATAAAAGTGTTCCTTTGGTAAAGTACCCTCTGTCAGCCAGGCTGACTCTGCCATAGCACTGGGTGATCTGGGCAAAATATAATAATATAATGATTAAGTGGTTAAAGGCAAATAATAGAACAGAAGGACAGTCTGGCAAGTTCAGAAAATTGCATCACTTTTCTGAAATGCAGCCCTAGAACAACTTTTACGACAATTTACAAGGTTTATAAAAAAAGTATTATATATGGTGGACATAATATATTAAAAGTTCAGCATTCATAATGCTTTATAGCACCATGCCAAAAGGGTTTGAAAGAGTTACAGAGTTACAGACCCCATTATAAATACCATAACCTTAGCCAGTTAAAAAGATACATGAGAAATGCTACAATGTGTCATAACAGATTATAAACTCTTAGTTTCTAAAATATCATATAAACATCATTGATATGCCATAGCACCACTTTGTGAGCTTTAAGTAAGTAAAACATCATAAGGTTATGAGCAATTATGTGTTTATAAGGCATTATTTCATTCCAGAAACCTAAAGGTTATAATCTGTTATGATGCATTAGAGCAGGTCTTAATGTGTCTTATAACTGTCTTAAGTTGTAGTTATAATGTGCTGTATAACTCAGGACTCAGATTCTTCACACACTGTTGTCACTTTGGCATGAAGCTATAAGGCATTATGAATTATGTTGAACATATAATACTTTATAAACCTTGTTATAACTTGTCATACGATTATAAATGTTTTCTCTTCCCAGCCCCTCCTCGACCTGGAGCGACACGGCCCAAACCTGCACTACAACGTGTGGTGGAGACGGAAGGACACGGGGGAGGAGTGGAGTAACGTGACCACGGTGGGCTCCAAACATGTCGTCCACAACACAGAAACCTACGTGCCTTACGAGATCAAAATCCAGGCCAGGAATGACTTTGGACCAGGACCTGAGTCCAATATGATCATTGGATACTCTGGAGAGGACAGTGAGTGGATACACTGTAGATATCAGTATGTGAAAGTCAACACCGACATTGATTTTATGACAAAAGCTGAGAGATATTTTGTTTTGATGAAAACTCAGATCCTCACAGTGTCGTCAGTGGATCAGTTCACTCTCTCTTTTATCCATTAGTGTGATCAGAGTTGGGAGGATTACTTTAAAAATGTGCAGTATTCTGATACAGTTACTAATTACCTGTTAAAATATGTAGTCAGTGTACTAATCCAATAATAGACATTAAAGTAATGTAATTTGATTTCCTTGCGTTACTTTTGGATCACCTCAATACTATACATTGTGAAATTGTCATTTGTGTGGTTATGTTTATTAATTGTTTGTTCAGCTATTCTGTTCTTTGGTATGTGTGATAGTACATTTAGATTAAAAGCTGTGATCATGCACATTTAAATGTACATTTTAAAGGGACAGTTCACCCCAAAATCAAAAATACATATTTTTCTTCCGGCCTGTAGTGCTATTTATCCATCTATACTGTTTTGGTGGGAATTGCCAAGTTATGGAAGTCTTGGCCATAAAGATTTCTGCTTTCTCTCCACAATATTAGATCTAGACGACACTAGTCCTGTGGCACTCAAACCGCCAAAATACTACATTTGTAAAACTCAACAGCGATGTCTCTGTCCAGAAATCATGACTCAGTTTCTCAAGATAATCCACAGACTTTGTTGTGAGCAGTTTCGTATAGGAGCTACTTTCTTTCTGCTGTAGAATCTGCTGGAACTACTTTCTTTCTAATGTGAAGAAAGTAGTTCCTGTATGAAACTGCTCACAACAAGATCTGTGGATTATCTTGAGAAACCGGGTCATAATTTCTGGAAAGAGACGCTGAATTTTTATTGACAGGTCACAGGGCTGTGTATTGGCAAGAATCTGGCGATATGATACATGTCATACAGGGGTTATGACTCAATATATTATGTATATTGTGTTAGATAGACTGTGACACGAGAACACCTCAGAGGGAATTTGTTGTTATTCCAGCAGAAACAGAACTGAACCTTCCTCACTGTGTCCCTTCATGTGTTCAGAGCCCACAGACGCTCCTACTGACCTGCGAGTGTCGAAGGTCAACAGCAACAAGGCCACCATCCACTGGAAACCCGTTGACCTGAACTCTGTGCAGGGAGAGTTCAAGGAGTACAGAGTGAGTCTGCCTCTATTTTTGTCATGAGACCCGACTGCAGACTTGTTCTAAAAATAGAACCTCATTATCTAATTTCTTTTGTTTAATCTCCACTCCCTCCACTGCACATCTTACCTGTTAACCCTCTCCTTCCCCTTCTACCTCCCAGCTGTACTACTGGCGTGAGTCCAGTCGGGTTCCTGGTCTGGTGGTCAATAAGGAGAAGAAGACCACAGGTTTCTACACCACCGTGGCCGAGCCGTCCAGCCTTGTCACCGACCTGGTGCCCTACTCCAAATACAAGATGTTCATGGTTGTGGCCAACACCCGCTTTGAGGGTCCACCCAGCAACACGGTGGAGTTCACCACCAAGGAGGGAGGTGAGGACACAAACATCCTGACATCTCATGTAGTTTCACTGATGTTTTCTGACCTAAAGGTAGCACAGTCATCAGAGGGATTCTGACAAGCACACTTTTTATTCTGCAGAGCCACAGACTGTATCCATGACAGCACTTGGGTTTAAAATGAGACACTTTGATTCCAGTATTTGGGTTTTCAGGTATTTGAGTTTACATACAGCATACAGAATTGTTACAGGTACTGGAAATCTTTGGGAAAACTTTTTAATGTAGTGTTTTCGAGGTTTGAAAAGTGCTTGGAATTTGGATAAAGTGCTTGAAACTGCTTGAAATTGTAATTGCATTACTTTCACAACAGCTGAAATCAGAGCCTTTGGACATTAATCCAAACAGAATTAATCCTGTCACAATCTTGTCAGTTGAAATGTCAAATCTGTAACAATTACTTTCATTGTCGATTAATCTGTAGATCATTCTCTCGATTAATCAATGAGTTGTTTGTCCCATTAAGTGTCAGAAAATGTTGAAAAATGTTGATTAGTGTTTCCCAAAGTCATCCTCAAATGTCTTCATTTGTCCACAACTCAAAGATATTCAGTTTACTGTCAGAGAGGAGGAGAGGAGAAACCAGAAAATATTCATATTCAAAAAGCTTAAATTAGAGAACTTTGACTTTTTTTTTCCTAAAAAAAAAATTACTCACACCAGCTAATCAGTTATCAGCATAGTTGTCAATTAATTCAAAAATCAATCAATAACAAATTAAAGGATTAATTGTTGCAGCTCTAATAGGATGCTAAGTCTTCTTACAGACTCCCTCTGGTAGAATTCTGTCATGAAACATAAGTTTGGTTGTTTATGGCACATAACATTGGATTTAAGGATTTTGAACATGTGTATGTACATAAATATGACATTTATCACAGCTGTAAGTTCCTGGAAAAGCTTGAAAATGCACCTTGGAAATGCCTGAGAAGTGCTTGAATTTGACTTCAGAAAAGTTGCAGGAACCCTGAGCATGTTGTTGTGTCAACACTCATTTTCATTTATATGAAAGAATTACAAAGTTATATTAATGTACATTCACAGATATAAAACAGATGATGAGTAACATAATTAACAGAGTGAGGGTCATTATCTGGAAGGGGGGTGCAGGAGCCCGATTTGAAGCAGGGGGGTCTTAAATCACCCTGAAGGGGTTTAATACCAATAATGACCTGCTTACTGTACCTTATACCACTTATTACACTGCTACTAGTAAAAAAAATCAACAATTTGACACAAAATATTGATTTATATGTTATTTTATTGCTCCCCCAGGATCTAAAATCAGAACTTTATACATAGCAACACTCTGCTATTCAGAAATAAGTCTGAGGAATACCAAAATTGACCAATCAAAATCAAACATTTAACAAATCTGTGTAATTAAAAGGTATAAGTATTGTATTTTGAGATTGGAATAGTACCTAAAATAACCAAATCAAAAGTTAGTGGAGAAATGTGTGCATTTTGTGAAGATAAAATAAATGTGCATATACTAAATAAAAGAGACAAAATAATAGGAACATAACTCAGAAAAGGCTTCCTACTTTTGTCTTCCTCATCTTCCTGTTTCTCCGCTCATTAAATGAACAGTGTGTAAGTAAAGGTCAGGAAGCAAAATGTGTGATATGAGGGTTGCCAGATTGTCTTACATTGTGGGTATCTAATCTTTAAGACACATTTTATCCTTTCCAGATGTAATGTACTGGTTAGATCATGTAGCCCCGTAATGAAAGTCGGACACGTGGCACGTTTTTTCTTGAGGCCTGACAGTGAAATAGGCAATCAAGCCAACAGCAACACTCAGAATATTTTAAATAAAACTATATTAATAATCCTGAACACACTTTAGAGTCAAAAATAACTTTTGAGACCATAATGTCATGTAGGGACAAAGCATTGACTTCATTTTGAGAGGTATTTTGGCACTATTGGAGAGTTTTTGGAGCCAGCATCTAGTGGCCATCAATGGTACTGCATTATAATGCTTCAGATTCCGCCCATGATGGAAGCAGCTTGGGCAGAATAAGTTTCTTTTCTCCTTTCTTGTTTCTTCTGTATACTCATCTGTCTGTGTGATTTTGTGTGTGTATCTGTGTGTGTGGGATTGTAGTGCCAGATGCTCCGAGGTTCTTCAGGATAAACCGTAGAGGTTTCGACACCCTCTACCTCGAATGGGACAAACCTCTGGAGCCCAACGGCATTCTGATTGGATACCAGTTAAAGTACCAAACAGGTGAGCTGCTCTGATTCGTCAAACACAAAGTAGTCACACGTGGATACAAACTTTCAAACCATCAGACATTCTGTGATGTGTGTTTTTGTGTTTGTGTGTGTGTGTAGTGAACGGCTCCAAGGCGGGCCGTGTCCAGTTGGAGACTTTCCTTCCTAATGTGACAGACTTCACCCTCCGCCTGCCGGACCGGTCGACCCGCTACAGGTTCCACCTGTCAGCGCTCTCGCAGGTGGGAGCAGGGGAGGTGTTTCTTGAGGAGTCGCCACACTTCACCAATGAAGGTGAGGTTTCTACATGTGACCATTTGTTCGCTTCCAAGAAAATTTAATTCTTGTTGAGGACGAACGTGCATCTGAAACACTAAAAGCTCAAGATTTACAATGAAAAGGCCCAAACCAACAAGGAACTGATGCCATTAACAAGTATTGTGAGTGTGTATTCAAAGCCCGATGTACTGTCATATAATTAAGTCTGTCATAGAACTGCATTGCTTGTAAAATAGATCATCCAGGAGTTTTTCCAGAAGTTCAGCAAGTTAATTTCTGAGCTAGTTTATCACGAGATTGACCCCCTTGTCTAGACGACAAACATGATGTCAGCATCACGCTCACAGGATGACCTCATTTATGCTACACTGAAACGTCTATCTGTGTAAGCTATGTATTTCCCATGTACGTATTTCAAAGCATCCAGCAGCAAATGAGCAGCCGAACTTTCAGTGCAATATGAAGTTTTGCTTCGATATGTGTGAATATTTCTGATCTGTTTTCCATCTGCCAGTGCCGGATGGGTGCACTCAGGGCAGACAGGTGTTGGCGATCAGACTGGAGGAATTAAAGCTTAGTAGTAAGTTGTCTAGTGGCAGTAAATGTACAGTTTGCCCACAAAAACGCTGCAGAAAAGGTCCAATGCCCATGTAATGCAGCTGAGATGTGAGATGCATGGAGGTGATGCATCAGACTTGCTTGCGGTCGAGACAGGGGGTCAGACAGTGTGTCTAGTATTCTGTATCCCAATAGGGCAGAGGACAGTGAACCTTCACTCCGCTGCTTTTTGCCTTTTACTGCATAATTACACCACTTTCAGCCCTTTTCGCTGCATGGGAACTAGGTTGGTTCGAATCACTGTAACCTGTGTATGTGTGTGTGTGTGTGTGTGTGTGTGCGTGTGTTTGTGTGCATGTGTGTGTGCGTGC